>JAPYYX010000003.1:48555-348095 GCA_030522605.1 Cremastinae sp. B BG-2022a | reverse complement strand
TCACCAAATATAATGTTCTTAGCAAATAAAAGACTATTTGATATTAAATTTTATCAAAATTTGAAATATTGTAAATTTTCACCAAATTTTTGGGGTACCACATTTTGCCCCCCGTACCCCATTTTTTGTCCTCCCCTCCCCTACTATTCGCTGATGTAAACCGACAAATCGGAAATCGGAGCAAGAGCTCTAACGATATAATCCTGCACCGATGCTACCAAAAACACAAGATTCGCGATAATGAATGAGCCGCGGAAGACCGGTATTTCTCATTCGTTTTTTTTTCGCGCTCCTTTTCTCTTTCTCCTCGACCTTTCGCGAAACTGGTTCTCCGCGCGATGACGACGGTCACCTTCGGGGCTTTCTGGAAGAACCGCTCCTGGCCGGCGAAAGTCCCTGACACTGACACTGGGCGAAGGTTTTCTCCCGAGTCTTGGAGAATTTTTTTCGCCCTGGCCAGAAAGGCGGCAGGTGCCCGGAGAACCGTGACATTGACTCGGTCGAAGGTTCGCCGTCGGTGCCCCCCGAGCACGCGAGAAAGTGCGTCGCGATGAGACCAAACGGGTTCCGATTATTGGAACAGCGTGCTCGCTGGATCCAACGGCGAAGAAATCGCGTGCTTGCGAGACCGTAAGGTACACGGTAGCTCGTTACGCGAGCGGACAAGAGAATCGTAAACGATAAAAAATACGTAAACGAGGCTGGACACTGAACTCCTTGTTCCCGTTTCGATTTATCTTCGTCTGAGGATCGAATTATACAAATTTTATATTGAGAAATTGGGAAAAATCGAAAGTACTGGGGTTTCGAAGTCTGAACTCTACATTCCTCAATTAATTAACGTGAAATATTCATTCTCTATTTATATAAAAAACTGTTTTACATGCATATATGCTTATCGCTTATATCTCTCTCGATTTTCGCTAATTCGAGAATTTTTCAGGTTTTAAAAAATTTGATAAAGATCCAAATTACATTCTTTACTACTTATATTTACATTATGACCTTTTATTCTATTGCCAGCGCTCAAAATAGTCATTTGAATTTTTCTCGGGATATGGATTCATTGACTATAAAAAATCTGCCGGCTAGGAAACGAACCCAAATTTATAAAATTCATAGCGAAAAATTAGAAAATTTCAGGTGTATAAAATGTGATTGTGTTTGAAAAAAAATTTTATCTCGTCGTTTCCACATGAATCTGGAGGCTCTCAAACTTATTATCATAGCTATTAATTAAAATCGTTATTCGAATTTTTCCGCGCGTGGAACCATCGAGAATTAAAAATCTTGCGGTTCAGTGACAGCGAATTCGAGACTTTTAGAAAATTCACGATAGAAAATGTGATTCCGTTTCAGAAAAATTTATTTTTTTCCCTTCGCTCCCTCGTACGCAAACCGCAAAGCGATACCCTATAATTTATTATTTTGTTATTATTATTATTATTATTACCATTATTATCACCACCTATTAATTATGAACGTCATTCCGACTTTTTCCTCGCGCGAAATAATTAATAATTGGAATTCTTGCGGTTCGAACGGAGACCGCGACACGATAAATTTGAGAAAATTCATAAATATATTTAAAAATTCGAAGGATTAGAAAATAAGATTCCGCATGAGAAAAATTTCTTCCTTCCCTTTGCTCCCTCGTAAATAGACCGCGAGCCGATTCTCTCACGGCAGCAGCCGGGAGGATTTATTGCCGTTGATGGTCGGATGGCGGCGGGAAAGCGCGGAAGGGGGAAGTTGACGTTATACAGCCCAGGAGGGAAGGAGAGTTGGTCTCGTATCGAGAATCCGCATCGACACACGGAGCGAATTCAAGGGATTTTCAGAGAGCCGCTCTAAATCCGAGTCACCTCTGGCTGTCGGGCTCACCGATACTTTCCAATAAAACTCGCAAAAATTCACTCTCGCGTATCCCGCGCGTCTCTACGCCGTTGAATTATTGAGACTCGGAGCTACTGCGCGCGCTAACCGTGCCGCGGACAGTTGGCTTAATTATCGCGACGATTCCGATCTCGGCCCTGCACAAAGATCTCGAATCCATCAGACTGTATATCTGTATGCACATACAAACACTGTAAACATTCTTCAATTATACGGAATGATAATAATTTATCCTTAACGAGAACGTATCGCGATCTGTTATCCGTGCGATTTTCGCGATCCTAAATCTCTTTATTTTTCAGGTTCACATTATTAACATATTTTTAAAACGATTTTATCTGGTATGACTCCTTCAGCGTAGATTTTTTATAGCTCCATTTTTTTGTGAGGAACTATTTGCATTTTATTTTCTCCACCGCGTGTGGAAGAAATTTTACGATTTTAATAAATCATTTTGTGTATTTGAGATTCACACACTATTAGTCTATTTTTAAAATTATTTTATAGTCGTTTTTTAGCGTATTTTCATACATTATTTTCCGATAAGTTATTTATATTTTTATTTTCTGAATTGATATGCCATAAAATCGCGGGAAAATTTTTCTAATAGGATGTTGGTTGTCACTCTTTCAACAATTCACGTCCCGGGAATGATTGAGATGAGAAAATATGCGTAAAATTTTTATTTTTTTTTCAATATTTAAAAATTTCGAACGGATGTGCGTGGAGCGTCAACACTCACGAGGACGCGGAAGAATATTATTATTCACGCAGCGATTATGCTCGGGACCACTGAGCGGAGGAAGCTATATTTTCCGCGTTGATTTGTGGCCAAAGATGCCGAGTAAATCTCTCATTCCTGGCGAGGAGAGCTAGAACGGAGCCGCATTAAATTTGCACGGATAATACATCGTAGTCGCAACTACGATAGTTTTCGAGCTCGTCCAATCGCTAGAAAGAGGGAAGGAAAAAAAAATAACGAAAAAGAGAGGAGCGCGGGTATTTTCTTAGCATACGAGTTATAGGGTGAGCACCGCCCGGTACATGTTTATTAACGTTATTTACCGGTCGCCGGCGCAAACGGGAAGACACCGAGCGTTCCGCCGAGACGTACACCGCACTTCCGAGAGACTCTCTCCGAGGCTCTTGCATCTACTATTTTTTTTTATTTCAGGAACACCGGAAAACGTAGAATTTACCTTTTTTCACATTAATAATTGAGTTACATGAGAATTTTTTCTGGGAACACTTTGCTTTTCAAATGAAATTATTATCCTCATTTAATGTCGTCAAATTAGTTTTTTTTCTCATTAAATTTCCGAACTTCATTTCGAGGATTATAGAGATGAGAATTTATTTTAATTCGTGATAATTGAGTCAGATGAAATTTTTGCTCGGAATGTTTTTGCTTTTTATAAACGTAATTATTTCACTTGATTAATTTCTTGAAATTTTTATTTTATTTTGTCAATTCTATATAAATTTCATAATGAGGATTGAACTCTATTAAATATATCGTACGCAACGAAGTGATTTAAAAAAAATTGCAAATCCTTTTTTTAGATCGTGAAATCAGCGAATTGAATTCGTATCAACTCGAATATCCGCGTTGGGATTCTTTTTCTCAGGCTTCTCAGTTTTATCGTCGAATACTCGAGAGTATCGAGTGTCACACACAGACCGCACAATCCCGATGCCCGGGTCGTGCGCCGATAAAATAGATAACTCTATTTTTCCGTCATTTTGGTCGCAGCGCCCTTGTACGACGATTCCTGGGCGATCGTCTGAAACGTTATCTCTCGCGAACGCGAATACAGCTCGCCTCAAATCCTGACCACGAGACTAGTATTACCGTTTTTTTAAATGTATTTTATTTTTAGTCTTTTTTATTTATTTTCTAAAGTCTGTGAATTTCTTCGATTTCCTTGAGTACGAGTTTATTTTTATGAAAACTTTATTTTGCAAATTATTTCAAGATTTCCGACCTTGCCAATGATATGTGTTGGATTTTTTTCTATTGGATTTTCAATTCGTCATTTTTTTTTGATTTTGTTCTTTGTATAAATTTAAAAAAAATACTTTTTATTTTTTTCCCGTCGAATTTTCCTCGTATCTTTGTCTCCCTTTTCCTCTCCGAGGCCACGGTCAAGACCGCTCCGCAAAAGGAATAAAATTAAGCGATGTTGTCGCGAATTACTCGAGCGGCTGTTACGCGTTAACGGAGAAACCGGTTCGTGGCGCGATTCGGAGCACGCGGAGCGATTTTCGATCACGATTTGGAACAATGCCCGCAAGAAAATAAAATACTCTCCGAGGCACACCTCGTAATATGCAAATTCGATTTTAAATACGACTAACATCACGCCTACGTCTTTTCCTCGAGTTTTTCGCAACAAAATTTCAATAAGATCAGAGACTTTGATTTTTACGATTGAAGTCGCAATTTTTTGAGAATAAATTTTTAAAACTTATGAATGAAATCGTAATTTTTGAAACTGTTTTTCTGTTGAAAAATATAATTCTTCTTGTTTTATCAAAATTCACAACATTTTTTGTATTCTGAAAATTTGTCCAAATTTCTATTTTTGATTTATTTTCTTTATTTATTTTCTACAAAGGTTATAATCCTCAGCGCAGATTAGTTTTCATTTTCTATGACACGATTTTCATTTCGAAATCAATCTTCCACGACTGATTGTCACTCCCGGCTTCAATTTTCCTCGTCACCGTGTCGACGTTGTTTTCAAATAGAAACGAGAAAATTGAAAGGAACCGCGAGGGCACATCGCCGATCGTTAATTATTCAAAGGCTTTTCGCTTTGGAGAATCGTGCCGAGCGGAACTCGTTGAAAAAAACACAAAGAATTAGAAAGTTGACGAGGTGAGACGCACTCTGTGCCAGGTTAGGAACTGTCCTCTCGCGCTCTCTCTCTCTCTCTCTCTTACTTCGTAAATCGAATTGCGAACGTCCGGGCGACTGAATCCTTAATGACACATAAAAAGAAAAAAATCATCAGTCACCGATTTTGTCATCGATTTTCTCAAAGTTTCGAGATCGTTGAGCGTGGAAAATAATGCGAATGGATTTTTCCGTCCACGCGAATGAATGAAATCGGTTTGGATGCGATTTCATTATGGAATCTCGTCACAAACTCGCTACAAATGAACGTCGCACGTGAAACTTTCACGAATGCGCTTCGACTTTTATTCTACGATATTTGGCACGTGGCATTATGTGTTTTTAAACTATCATATTGAAAATTACATTTTAATTTGTACACTTTTACTATTTGATAAAATTGCCACTTTCGGGAAAGTTTCGAGTAATTAATCAAGAGAAAAAAATTCATCTTTGACACTTGGTACATTTCTTTTCAAGAAACACAATTAATAGAATATTATTTCTAATAAAGTTTTTTTTCGGATTCATTAAAATTACCGCCTCGAAGAAAGTTTCAGGGAATCGAAACAAAATGACCTTCGACACGGCACATTTTTTTCTAATAAAGAATTTTTTAAAATTATTTCCGAATATTCGAAATTTCACGCAAATTATAAAAAATTGTTTTCGTCGTCACAACGATCTTTTCTTTTCACGGAACCTTTCAAAACGGAACTTGCAGAGATGGGAAATTTGATTGATGAGGATTTTTCTGCCTGGAGCGATATCGTCCGCAGTGAGAAAGTATTTATTCTTTCTCTTCGTTTCAATTGAAAGTTGATTCATCGGAGATGAAAAACACACAATGCTCATACGAGTTACGGTTATGAGAAATGTCTCTTTCCTATTTCGGTTTTTGAGACGACTCTCGACTCGCTAATTACGCATCGACGTGTGCGCAATGTTTAACGAGCGAACGAGCGGGTAATTCAGCTTTCACTTGCTCGAGAGACTTCCGTCGCAACACTCTCGAGCTTCCACACTCGCCATTTTCGCCATCGAGACCCCTCCCAAACAATATTTTCACATTCATTCAGCAAGAAAGAAAAATAAGTCGAAACACTTTTTGAATATTTATTCCATTTTCATTAACCGGATTGATGAATGCAGGCGAAATCCGTCCCGGAAACGAGAATAAACGATGGTTAACAAAAAATAGGAAAAGGCGCGCCGACAGGGGCTTGGTCCTCGAGATAAAAGCAATCTCGTGTCAACTTTTTGTCATTTAAAACGCAACGAGACGAAGAAAAAAGTACATTCGAAAAAGAGAAATTCCATAAAGACATTTTTAGTTTCGTTTTAATGGATATTTCATAACAAATTTCTTATTGTTAATTATTCTATAAAAAATTTTATAATGAATTTCAAAGTATAATGAAACATGAAATTCGTTTCAAATCGCGAGAAAACGAGATTAAATTTTATTGAGAATGAATGCGAGAGAAATTGTTTTCATTTCGTTTGAATTTTGATGGTGTGTTATCGTTCGCGAAAGGCGGAAACTGGCACGAGCTCAGCGCCAGGATCCTCGGAAGAACAAAACGGGTTTCGAGGACCGGGTCACCCACTTTGGAGCCGACCCGGCTGCCTACTTGCGTCCGGCCCGAATCGCTCGCGTGCGTCCCTCGAGAGTCCTCCTCGTGCTGTCAAATACACGCGTGCAAATAAGATCCGCGATATCCTCGTAACGACGTCGAGTAAAACCGTACCGTTGCGCTCTCGCGAAACACCTACGACTTCCCGATGGAGATATTTTCCTCTTTTACGATTCTCAACCTCTCGAAATGGCCAGTATTTATTTCTTTGTTTTCATCTTTTTTTATTATCCACATGCGGAATAAAAGAGAAATTCCTGATGGTTCGAACTCGCAAGAATTCTTTGATGCTGACCCAGATATTGAAAATCCCTGAGTGGATATAATACATACATTTGTAAGGTCGAGTAGGTCAATAGTCGGTCGATCGTCTTCTAATATAAAATGTTATATCGACTCGATACTTTACATCATTGATGATGGTAAACGGTTTTTAATTGCTGATTCATTCAAGGAAACATTTTAGTAAATAAAACACTATAAATTTCATGTTGAGTAGATTCAAATTGGTTAACCGACTTCATCAATGTCAGCGCTGACAGTTACAAGACATCATCATATTTTTTGTTCTTATTTGCATATTTTATGATGAATGTCATGATATAACATACGTTCTGAGATCAGAAAAAAGATAGCTGTTGATACTTTTAATTCAATAATTTGCCAAAACTCATTGTTAACGTACTGTGAAACATTTGAAATTTTGGTGGGAAAATTTCGAGCATTACGTCATAAGGCAGTATCGTCACGTAAGCTTGCAAATTTCTCATGCAAGCCTTCGATAATCTACTTAAAACTTTTTTTCATGAAGGTCGATTACGTCGATTATCTCTATTGGATTGGATTTATAAAATACTTGTTTTTATTCGATGTTTATTAGTCATTTAATTTTTCTTCAATGTACTTATTAGTCCTCAAGGATTGATTATTCTTCATCTGATACAATTTCTTTTTATAATATGTGAAATATAATTAACAATTCCTTGATGATTTTCACATACACACGTTCATCGTGATATATTTTCAATACCATATAAACGTCGCCTCATGGACGCAAAAACGTTATCGCCCATTTATTCACTTTTTTCAATGTCAAAAGAGTTTAGAATCTACGATGGAATAACGCGCGAGAAGGCTGAAACCTGTTAAACTGGATCGGCGCTGTGTCAAAGTCACGAGAATCGCGAGTTTCTCGTTCGATACCGTGAGAAAAAGAGATCTGGAGTGGCGAGTTTTCTCGCCTGGGAGCGAAATATATGGAAATCGAGGCGCGGCGTAACTCGCGTTACGAGCAACACAGAAATCGAAATGACTCGATTAATCGCCTTGAAACAAAGAAAAAACATACACACTTTGCCTTGAAAAAGAAATTGCCTTGAGATCGCCGAAAAATTCCACGAATTTCGAAACTCTTCGAACGATCCTCATTATATCGAAGACAATCGACGAAAAAAAAAGAACTCCCGATGCTCGTTGCGACAAAGGTCGTTAAACGAAGCGGAGAAAAAAAAGTGTTCGCTCCGTTCGCCACGCTCGAGTGCCTTTCTCGTTTCATTTGAGGAATCGTCGATAAATTTTGGTGCCAAGGCGCTAACGCGCGCTCCTCGCCACTCTCGAGCGAATCTAAACTCCGAATATAGCTCTTTAAGCGTTCCTTCCCAACTTTTATCGCGAACGTTAAGAGTGCGCGCTCGTACTCCTGAGGAGCGAAAAAGCGCGTGACAATCGCATCGAAGCGTGCAATCGATCGCTCAACGCGCGAAGACTCGCTCGGGCACGTACATGCATTATTTATGTTACTTCGTGAGAATGACGCGGAGCACCGGGACGTCATTCTTTTTCTTATCAACGGATTTTAGTCGCGAGCTTTAAAAAGGCAACGGAGTCATTCTTTATTTTTACCTCTGCACTTATTTATTTCTGTATTCGCTTTTATTTCTCTGTGAAATTTTTTTCCGATTCATGAGGTTCTCAATTTCATCTTCTGATTTATGTTTTTCATACGTTTTAATTGTTAATTTTAATGCAAATATATATAGGAGAGGGGGAGGGGGTGCAAAATGGGCCCCTCAAGGAAAAAATGTTAGAATCCTTAGTATAATCAACTGGTTTTAGTCTCTTTTATATTTTGATTATTTCGTTTCTATAAAAGAAATTGTTTTTAAAGAAAAAATGTAATAAATAATGCTGTTGAACTTATTACCTAGTTTATCCTTCATCATCTGTAATTTTTTATCCGTTTCTATAAAACAAAAATGTCACTAACACGTTTGGCCCAAAAATATTTGTTGATTTTCAAAGTCTCGACAACCTATATTACCTCCTAATCACTTTGAGTGTCAACAATTTTGAGGGCAGATTTTGCCCCCAAAAAATTATGAATATCTATTGACATTTTGGCAAAACAACATTTTTGCTCATAATTTGGCTACTCGATATTGTTATTGAGATTGGATATATATTGTTTTTTAGTATTGTTGAGTAGTCAAATTTTTGGGCAAAGATGATGTTCTGTCGAAATTTTTAGGGGGCCTATTTTGTCCCCAAAAATTTATGGATTTTGAAATTTTGAGAGGGCCCATTTTGCCCCCCCTTCCCCTAATTATTATTATATATTTAGATAGTGGTAGATATTTTTTAGCGTTTTTTTAAATTTTTGCTTTCAGAGGTTAATGAGAATTTATTTCTACAAAATTAAAAAAAATGTATTTTTGAGAAGGAAAAAAATCTCGAATAAATAAATCAATAAAAAGACAATGTACATTAAAAAACAATGAAATGTACTTTATTGTTCTTTATCACTGCAGACTCGACTTGTATATTGCCCATTAATCGAGCACGAATCGAGGCAATTTTTCTCTCGTACGTTGACCCTCAAAAAAAAGATAACGAGAACGATGATAATAAAAAATACAAACAAATCGCGAAGAAGCGACGAGAGGGAAAAAATTCAGATAAAAAATGCGAGGTGATGAGAGTGAAAGGAATCGCCGGACGGTTAAAAATGATTGGTGATTCGGCTCCCGAGACTTTTTGGCTTGAGACAAATCACGCGCATTACCGAGCACGGGCGATTTTTTTTTCTCATCCTTATCGGGCATGAGCCGGATCCGAAAAATTGCCGCGCAATTACCGATGATTTCGAGGCCTTGCCGGGCACGAAATTTTAATGCAGCTTCCTCCTTGCGATGCATCGACCGCCTGGGGATTCGCCCGACGTCGGCTAATCCGAGTATCGAAATTTTTTATTTTACGAACATTTTTTTTATTTCATCTCTCATTCTTATTTTATTCACTCTTAATGCAAACGTGTACAAAATTCAAAGTATAAATTCTCTTTGACTTTTTGGCAAAAAAATCAATTTTTGGAAAAAAAATGCTGTTAAAAAGTTTGGACAAAAATGATTAAACTCACTTGTACGGTTTTACGTAATTGTGCGCGAGTTTTCGCTGGAATTTACGCGCGAGAGTGCGTCCAGGATATTTGTTGTTAAACCGCAGAAAGCCCGAGAGATAAAGAGTCTCGCGCGGGCTTAAACGCGGAAACGCTCGGGAGAGTTGTTGCACGGCTCGCGCGCTTCTTTGCAAACAATCCGAGATTATCTAACACGGGGACTCGGAAAATATCCCGGCGAGGATTGAGTCAAGGATGATGGGCGAAACGCGTCAGGATGAAACGAGAAAAAAAAAATCCTGAACGCTCCGAAACCGCAAAGGGTGATGAGAGATGTGAAGGAAAAAAAACGAATGGGAGAAAAAAATAAATGATCGACGTTGTTTCTTCGACGCACCTGCGCCGACTTTTCTTCTCTTTTGTTGCAAACGGGCCACTTTGAACCAACTCCGCGGTGAATTCGTGTTTTTTTTATTAGTCGGTAAAATGTATAAATGCCGATAAATCGCGAAACAAAGCCGCGAATGTAGACAAAAATCTTTCGAAAAAGACTTTTGAAGACGAAAGTATAATGTTAAAAATAACGGGACCAAATGATGATTTTTTATTCCTTCGTAATTTATTTCTGGACGTCTCATTGATGGCGATTGGGTATGGGGATTTATTTTTGTGACTTTTCGTCTGTAATTAAAGAATATTTTTTAAACGTTTAGAAGTTGAATAGAACACATGAAATAAAAATAAAAATGTCAAAAAATAAAAATAAATTTGTCCTGAAGGAGAAACATGAAAAATTTAAAAAAGCAAATAAATATAAATAGTGAAAAAATATTTCAATCCTACAGATTCAATTAGAATCTTAAAAAATATTAAAATAAAATAAGTATAGGCAAACAAAAATAGAAAAAACAATTCAAAAATTATAAAAATAAAAGAAAAATTACAACAGAATTCAAGAGACAAATGAATGACAAAAATCTAAAAGACAAACATAAACATAAGATATATAATAAGAAAAAAAATATATAATAGCTCTCGGTAATGGATTTTGTACGCGCGAATCGTCGATAGTTTTGTCCTGCGCCTTCCGCGGTAGCCTTCTAAACCCTTATACGTTTACGCACGCTTCAAATTTCCACGCAAATATGTCTATAGGCTGCCGTACGTCATATATAGTTTTCTCGATCCTTGCGTGTATATGGACGGCCTTTATCTTTATTCATGCATCTTTATTCACCACGCAGCTCAAATATTCCATGTACATATTGGATATGTGTGCCGTGAATATTATATAGCCACCGGAGAGTTGATATCTCTCTATTTTCCCGCGATTCCTCCTCACTTTTCTCCTTTTCCTTCAGAAATTCTCACTTTGTTATTTTCTTTATATTTTTATCCTTACCTGGACATGTGCACCGTGCACGTTCTTATCTCAAAACTTTACATCTTGGTTTTTGTTTGCATAGAAAAATAAGAATAAGTGCACCTAACGGAGAAAGAATAAGAGGAATATCAATAAACTGCTCTGCGAGAAATCAAAACTATAAAGTCGAATGATCGGAACAATAAAATCGTTGCAAAAAAAATTTTTACTGATAATAGAGAGAAAATGGAGACGTTACACAAAAAAATTTCATAAAACCAAACACCAATGAATTTATGAAAAAAAATCAGTATTAATCTCGATGAAAACAACAATACTAGATATAAAATAATTTATAAAACCCAAAATAATACAAAAATTCTAAAGAGATTACTTAATAGAAGAAATAAAAGATACACATAAAAATTGAAGTAAACACAAAAGTACAGTAGCAAAAAAAAATTATTGCTCAAATAAATTCAACAAAATCGAGAAAGCATCGATGGACGTATGTAATAAAATTTATAAGTTTGCCAATAATATTCATTATACTCTACTGCTACAATACATGTTGCAACCAAAATCGAGAAACGTATTCTCGTCTCGAATCGCTATTTTTTCCATCACGAAGATGACAAGAATTTTTGAAGAGTGGGAGGAGGATGGCTCGTGTTTCTCGAAAGAATATCGAGGCATTGATCGTTCTGGCAATTGTATGGGCGTGGATAAAGAGAGGAGAAGACGTTACGTACACGTTTTGAAGCGAGAGATAAAAGAGTTGGGAGCGAGTGCGTACCCCGAAGCATCTTCTCACGGTACATCATCTATATACATCTATATACAATCTATACACATCTATACATATAATCCCAAGCTCCAGACTTTTTCCGCCCGATAACAGTCCTCGCAGCACTTTCTATAATGGCCGACGTTAGAGAGCGCTCCGAGGGATAAATTGCCTCTCGCGGAAATCCATCATGCCCTGGTGCGATATAAAAGCGAAATTCTTGTAAAGCAACGATTGCCAAGTACATCACGAAAATTGCCCGATCGTTATCCGAAAGTTTCGCAAGATCCTCCCCCATTTGCAGAGTTTTATCTTCCGACGCGCGACGGGTATAATCATTTTTATCGAGTACAAAAAAATTATCCTCGTGGACATTTTTTATTAGTTGAAATAAATAATTTAATAAATATTTAAATTTCGCCGCAGAGATTCGGACACGTATATCGGGATATTAAATTTTATTCTCGTTTAAACGACTAATTTTGTGTTTTATCGCGTGAAAATTAATTTCGACGCGGATCGAGTGATCGATGCGTATACTGGAGATGAATTTTCCGAGAGGGATGGAGATAAATGCTCGGGGTCGAAGGTCGTTAATAGACGTTGCCCGAATGAGCGATGAAGCATCTCGATTTCAGCGTCCGAGAAACGAAGCGCGATGTACTCTCGCTCTCTCTCTCTCGTCATGTCCCGGGAGAGGGCACATAATCCGCAACAATCTCTGCATACATGCCAGGCTTGCCTACCTGATACTCCGACGAGTGTACAGAGAGTAGATAATTGAAATCTACTACCCAGAGCAATATCTCAGGCATCTTCGAGGTAAATAAACTCCGGGGATCGTGCACCGAGAAAATCAGTTTTTTCGAGCGAAAAATGTTCTCTGGCTCGATTACGCGAAGACTTTGATGTTTTGTTGCTCGGAGAGTTCGACGCACGTTGCGTGACTTCGATGCTCGGCGAAGTCTCAACCACGCATCGAAGTCTCCACGCTGAGAAAATCTCGAAAATTGCGATAACATTTTTTTTAAGACTGAAAAGTCTGTAAAAAAAGTATTATTGTATTTTGATGCAGGAACACTTTTCTACGTTTTTATTAATTATAATTTTGCAGAGAATTTTTTTAAAATAGATGAGTGGATATCACTTCAATCTCACGTATAAGTCGCCAAAATTTAAGTCTTTAAGCTGAAAAATTTTCGAAGATCCTCTGTACGTTTTTACTTTTTGTATAATTTAAACTCTATGCAAATTTTATGATTTTCTTTTCAACCAGAAGAATGCATGCTCTTTTTATGGTTAATATTTTTTACATTTTTGTCATTAAAATTTTTGTTCTTTCGCAATACTTTCCATGAGATTAAATCTATGTGAGAGGATCGCGCGCGAGTCTTTTACACGAAGACTCTAAAAATGCGTGGCCACGCAACGTTTCCGCGTCAAAAGTATTCCCGAAAGATTGCCCGTGCGGTTTCTCGCGGAGAATGAACGCATCCGCGTGCTTCCCGGCTGCCTGGAACGTGTACCGTGGATTTTTACTCTCAGTTCCTCCGTTTACGGCTCGGGATGCTCTCTCTTGTAGAATTGCCTGCGAATCCTTCGCCGCATTGGAGCCTTTTCCCATGGATTTCTCCTGGCTTCGACACCTGCAAAGATTTAGACCTAATACATAATATATATAATAAACTCGTGCATAATCCACATATCCAGAGCTTTCCTGAACCTTGCTGGAAAAATGCATAAACATTTTTTTTATGGTGATTTATATAATACATGGACTATATACTTCAGTATGTGTCTAGATGATGTATATATATGAGTTCTAATATATGGCCGTGTTCTTTTCAGTATTATTGCTGTGACGTATTTTTATGTCTCTGTGTGACGCAAAAGTCGTAAAATGCGCTGTCACGAAGAACTCGATTTCTCGCAGTTCTGCACAAGAATACTAGAGCACTTTTCATGTTTTTTTCGTTTCTTATAATTGTGAGGTGTTGCGAGCATAATTATGTGAGTCATTGCGTGTCAGATTATCTGTCAGTATGTTAAGATTCTGGAGATTTTTAAAGAAACAATTGAGAAATCACTTTTCGGCATTTCAATGTACGAATGTTGAGATTGTGTCTGGAATAATCATTTTTTTATTTTCGCGAAATGTTGGACTAAATATATTCGACTTTTAGATAGAGAAAAAAGATTCTTCGAAAATCGTTGCGAATTTTTAGGTACCAAATTAAGTTTTTAATTCTTGCATTTTGATATAATTATTTTAATTTGTTAAAAAGTATTCATCTGTATAGTTAAAATTATCAAGAATCACATTTTAAGAAATCTTAAGATTTTTAGTTTATCTGGAAAACTCCAAAATTTATGCAAAAATCATGTATCCTCTTGACCCAAACATTTTCTTCTCTTTGTTCATGCATACGAAAAAAATATCTTTTATGGTAAAAAACTAAAGTTCAAAGATATTCTTCACTCACAAATTAAAAATAAACACGCCAGCGAGCAACGATCTATCATCAATTACATAGAAAATGTGTTTTACAAATATATGTTTTCACCTTCGATTTTTCGTTGAAGATTTTTTTAAACTATGAAGCAAAAATGCGCATACGTATAATAATGGCATGTACATACATTGCTCGGCACGAGCTCAGATTAAATCTTCAATTCCATTCTCGTATCCGCTGTACACACGCGTTTCGTAATAAATGAGATTCTTCTATAATTCTAAATTGAATAGCTATCGATTGGGGTCACGGCGATCCTCGCAATCGAGATGAAAACGCGCGCGAGGCGCGCTTCAGATTATCGACGTCCGAGAGCTCTCCGGTCCCCGATAATAACAATAATCGTAATCGCGATGACAACGGTGACGCAAAATAATACGTGGAACGAGGAAAAGCTCGTGAGCAATCACTAGAGTCACTGGCCGATCGCCGTCTCTTTAGGTGCGAGAGAGAGAAAGAGAGAGAGAGAGAGAGAGGACACACTCTGAACGTATATACATTTTTCGAGAGCTGTCAAAGTCTTTCGGATCCTCGTCATTCTTTATTCGTTATTTGTCCACTCATCAATCTTATGACGAAAACTCGAGGACCTTGTGACGAAAAAAAAAACGTTTGAGAACTTTGCGAGGGAAAAAATTAATTGAGGGCTCTGCGAAGTGTTATAATCATTATTTTCAATGATTTTATTTCCATCGATAGAGCGAGAATTCTTAATAAAAAGTTGTTTAAATATTTACGGGAAAGGTTCGATAACCCTTGGACGCTAATTTCTCAATAATGCACATTCTATGGTGCGCATCTTTATTTATGTACACTCTGGCCTGGCGAGGAAGGAGCCAGAGAGAGAGAAAGAGAGATGTCTTGTCAGAGAAATAATGGGAAAGCGAGAATTTTTTAATTTCTTTTTCATTTCGCGATAGGTTACAAGCGGACCGGGGGAGATACGTGAGCTTCTCGGGCGTCGTGTGGTGCGCTCGGTTGAGAGATTATTATCGGACACGCTCGATACACCGGGGAAGATTAGAAATAATCGAACGAGGGTCGCAGTGACTCGTCTATCTGAGAATCCTGCCTTTATTACATCGTTAAGTAATAATCGTACTTCGCGTCACTCGTACACAATCGTTTTCGAAAGGCGAGATACACAATGAATAAAAATTACACATTGCGCGTCAATTTCGATGAAAAATAACGAGACGTTCTCACGTCGATATATCGACGTAACGAAAAAATTCGGTGAAAACGAGTTCTCGAACTTTTGTACTCTACAAAGAATCCACGAGTACAGTTAATGAAATAAATTTCGACAAATGAAAATATGAAATTACATTATTGAAAATAGCTTCCTCAAAAAGTACTGTCTTCTTTTTAATGAAGAATTTCAAACATCGACGTATTGAACAAATAAAAAAATTTATTACGTGTCCATATTATGATCGAAAATAACGAGACACGTCCTCATGTGGAAATCGACACAAAAACGAATTAGGTGAAAACAGAACTTTTATACTCGACATAACATTTAATTGACAAGTGAAATGCACAAAATAATTCTCGACAAATAAAAATATGAAATTACATTCTCAAAATTGGCTTTCAAAAAAAGGAAACAACGAATGCGTCTCTTCTGCTGTCCGATAAAAAATGACGAACAGCCATGCCCAGTTATACGCAACAATAATAAAAAAAAATTACGTATTCATTACGATGAAAAATCACGAGACCTTCTCATACAAAAATTGAACCAAAAACGATTCCAAGAAAGATTTATCTGACAAATAAAAATTCATAATTACATTCATAACAAGAAAAATATTTTTTTTAAATCAGCTTCGCCTCTTCAAAAGAGATGCGATTTCGAGTACTCTGTTATTATATTTTAAAAAATTGATCAAAAATATTGGCATCGTTAAATCGAGGAAGCGAGATTAAAAAAATTATTTGCAAAAATAAAAATTCGTGAGTCGAGGTTTTCAGAGTTCTTTGCGGTTATGATTTTTGTCACTGGGTAAGAGTATGTCGTAACGAAAGCGGGCATATGTGGTCTCGGAGCGCGATAGAGCTCTGGGGAGCGTTAATAAAGCAGGTGTAACGCAATCGCGAACTCGAGGCGCGAGCTCTCCGCTCGTACGTTTATTCTCCCTCGCTCTTTTCTTCATTTTTATTTTTTTTTCTTTACTTTTGTTTATTTTTCTCTCTTTCTACCTATTTTTCTCCTTTTCTTTCGCTTTCTCTCTCTCTCTCTCTCTCTCTCTCTCTCTATCTCGCGGCTCGATGTTAATGCACCGTATGAATGATGGCAAGGGAGGGTCGGAGCCACACTCGCGCGGCAACTCTCGCGCGATTCTCCACGCGCATAGGCCTGCATCTTGCAAAATAAGCCTCGCGACCACTTACCGTAGGTCAACGTCCAAAAGCCTCTGTTTACGTTTTTCTTCACAGAAATTCGCTAAAAATCAAGCAAATTTAAAAAAAATTGACATTGGCCAAAAATCAACAAGTTTTTATACTTTAAAAAAAAAATTGCGCACCGCCGAAAGGACAAATTGCACGAACCGCGCGTCGAGAATTCCACACTATTTTTATTCCAAGAATAAAAAAGAGTCAAATACACAATGTTTATCTCTGTCATTTCTGTCTGTTGATTTTTTGCCTTATTTTTTTAACTAATTTTTTCTTGTGCAACGTAAATCAAGTTTTTACACCTTTTCGATGTTATTCGAAATTGTTTGATTTATTTTGTGATAATTCCACCTTGGTATTTAATAGTTTTTTCCTGATATACTTTTGTAACAATTTGCTGACTCGACCTTTTTTATTTATTTTTGTTCGTTCAGCAATTTGTTTCTTCCTCTCTTCGCTTATGAGGAATTTCCATCGTTCGGAGCCTCTCGCGCCTTCGTCTATGTGACGATTTGTTATTGTATCCCAGCCAGGAGAGAATCCTCACCGCGGTTATTAAATTCTCTCTTCCCGAGAAGAAATTAGCACTGAGGAGCTCCCCTTTCAAATTTACGAGCGATTCCATCGGTGACCAATGTTTATCGATTTTTTTAATGCCCGCAGTTTCAATTTACATCGCGCCTCGGCTCGGACATCCTTCTTCCTTCCTCTCACGATCGTCCGTACGCACGCGACTTGCAACCAAAATTAAAAGCGCAAACAGACATTGTACATTCGTGACACGCGAATTTCCAATTTTAGTCGCGATCGAGAAATAAAGGACGATCGATTTTTTTTCGAAGAAAAAAAAGAATGGAAAAATATTCGAGTTACTTATGTTTTTTACAGGCGAGATAAACGAAAAAAAAAACGAAATAAAAATAGAAAGAGATGTAAATTGAAAATCAGCAAACTCGAAACATTTTTCCGTGTGATCGAAAAAATGTAAAGCACGCAGATTGTAAACACAAGTTCGGAATTTTCGAATGATCGATCAGTATTTGAAATTTTTCTTCAATCGCTTTATCTCGGGAGGAATGTTTCTCGCTCGTAGTTCGCGTGTTGCCGGTAAATTATACGCAGGGTCCCAAAGATGTTAACCGCGATAGGGGAATTTGTCTTTTTGCGAGGTAGTCGCGGAAATATCCAAGGTGTCCGAAAGTTATAGATGTTGTTTATTTGAAGAATAAACTGGAGAAGAAAGTTCTGAGACGAATAATAGTCATGCGCTTTTCGAAGTAATAAATTTCTGAAGAATTATGGAGAAATGGATTTCAGCCAATCGTGGAGCGCCGCGTGGCAGCGCGTGGTCACGTGACTCTGCCGCTTGTTATCAGCGCAGCTTGATATAATTGTTCCATAATTTTTAACCAGTACATCGAATTGGAAAGTTTCTAAACCATTTTCGTCACGAAATTTTCTCAAATTTTCAATTTTGATTATTTTAACGTTGAACTATGAAATATTCGATATTTAGGGATCATTTTTCGAAATTAACCTCAAATCTTGTATCGAACGCGAATGTGCAGTTGTGTGACGTTATCGTTACTGGCTCGGACTCCAAAAATGTTCGATTTTACTCTCAAACGATCAAAACTCCCCGATGAAAAATTCTTAAAAATTGCATTTTCGTATTCCATGATGACATAATAAGATCGGACACCCGGTATTTATTTCACGTTTTTCGGAATTTCCTTTTAAATCTTATTGTACCAACTACCTCAAGCGAACTCGCGGGCTCTTCGCCTCGAGAGCGATTATTCCAGCTGGTGGCCTTCTCAAACTTCGCCTCGCGGTGTAATAATCCTGTCCCGGTGCTCGTACGTGTGCACGGAGAATGTACGAATGTCTCTCGCTCTCTCTCTTCGTCTTTCTCTCTTTCTTTCTTTTTCTCTCGGAACGCGCATACAGCGCAATTTGCTCCTGGCGTTTCCCGAGTCCCGAGCCAGCGGCCTCGCCGTCCGTATAAATAATTATCTCCTGGAAAACTAATACCTCGGCGCGCATCTCCGCGCACGCGGTGTCAACTATTAGAGAGTATAAATGAGCCGAGTATCCCGAGGCACAGGTGTCGTCGTTCTCCCGACACTGACCTTCCTTCACTATTTACGCGCGCGCGCGGTCTCCTCCGCGCTCGTCGACCCTCTCGTACGACCTTTTATCTCTCTTTTTCTTTTTTTACCTTATTTCGCGTACAACTTATTTTTTCATTCCATCTCAACATATCCTTCATCCTATCACAATTTCTTTCCCATTTTTTATCTCAAAGAGCGATTGCTTTAATTATGTTAATTTCTATCGTTATGTAGAAAATTATTCAAGAAAGTGTCATTGAGAATATATTATTGAAACAAAACCTTAAAATACGGAGAAAAATATTTTTTTTTCCATTTCGCATTACACCAAACAATTCGGATTAATGTATTTCTTTATTTTTCTGTACTTTATTATTAATTTTGAAAAATGTTATCTCACTATCAGGAATTATCTAAAATATCGTCCAATCTCATTTTATAGTTTTTGTTGTTATTATTTTATAATTTTATTTAGAATCATTTGATAATTTTAGCAATGAGGAAGCATCCGGTGAACAAATAATATTATCGAAACAAATAGCGACGATAAAAAAATATCGCTGCGTTTCGAATTAGACGAGGAAGAGAATTAGACGAAGAGATATATGTATGTGTGTTATTTTGTAGTCAAGAGGCTTTTCGTGATAAGAGCCAAAGAGGTAGAAAGCTTTCGAGAGTATTTTTCTCGTCCTAGAGAATGGTCGGTTGCGTGCTGGGGCATTTGCCTCTGAGAGGAAAAGAGCTCCGGAGAGGCCACCGGGGCTTCGATTTGCATGTGAGAGAAGGAACGTCCGGGGCGAATCTTCAGGAGCTCTCACTCGAACGTGCACGTTTTTCACGCTATGATTATCAAGTGCACTCTCGCGGATAGGCTCGCGTGCTCGCTTCGCCCGATATGCACTCTTTCTCACTCGCGGACTCTCCGCGGCCGCGCGACAGGTACACAACCTGCCCGCAACGAGTTTTCTCTCCTCTCCTCTCGCCCTGCCGCCCCCCTCCGGGCTCCCTTTATCCGGTGGATCCCTCGCCTTTAACGAGCCGCTCGTCTATACATTTTCCATATCGACTTTTAAACGGCTACTCTTTTTTCAAATACGAACAGGATCAAGCCTCTCCGCGCCTCTAAATTATTCCCCCTGTCTCAAAGCAAAAACGCCGGGGATATATATCGATGAGAAAATATCAATGAGAAAATATCACTGAGAACGTATCAATGGCAAAATATCGTTCAGAATACATTAAACGAGAATAGAACAATGAAAAAATATATCGATGCGGAAATATCATCGGGGAAATACAATCGAGGAAAGATCGATAAAAATCGTGTACCTTCGATTTTTATAATTCTTTTTATATTTTTTATGATTTTTATAATTTTATTCTATTTTTTTGTGAAGTGTTATGTTAGAAATCGTTAGATGAATATTCTTGAAAAATATATTTCGTCTCTTGAAATATGTTGAGTTTTCTCGTTAAGAGCTCTCGAAAAATATATGTGAGACTCGTAAAGTGACTTGGAATATAATTTCCGCGAGAGACACTCGACGAAAGTTGAACATTGTAAATATCGTTGCGTTCGCATTCGGTGAGAAAGGAGGAGGTCAAGTAACTGTAGTCCCGGCTGGCGGTTGATATTGCAGTCCGTCAGAGAATCCTCCGAAGAGCACGCCGAATGGAAAGCGCGCGCAGCATCTTATCAAGACTCGCTCGTGTACACACGCACGTGTCCTCCTCTCTCTCTCTCGTACTTCAATCCGATTACGGTACATTCCCGAGGCCTCTCACGAGATTTAAAACTTGCGATTTTAATCTCAGATCTCTCTCCAACGTTTCAATTTTTCCATTCTTCTGGATTCACTCGAATAACTAAATTTTACGAACCATTTTTTTAATGACGAAAATTATATTTTATACGAAATTTTTTAATTTTTTAAATTTTTATCCTTCTAGAATCTTTATGGGTAATTTGCAAAGGTTGGATTGATTTATTTTTTAATTTGTTACAATTTTGAAAGGAAAAACTGTCGAAAATTACTCTATACCTAACAGATCTTTTTCCTGAATTTTTTATCCTTCAGTATTATTTTATTTGATTATTTTTTTAGCATTGAAAATAATTTTTTCATCAAAGAAGAAGAGTACCTATACTAGCGTGTTGACGCGATTTTGAGCCACGTGTTTATTTAGTTGAAATTTTGAAAGAAAAAACGTGTAGACAAGACAAATAGAAGTCTCGAAGATTATTGTACATTTCGGTCTGTCAGCCCACGCTTTTGCGCCTCGGCCATATTCTCTTTCATCACAAATCACTCGTGCGGAGTACACGCGCGAGTGGTACTAACGATAGAAGGAGGAAGAAGAGGTTTCTTCACGCGATTACTCGCCCACTCGGGCCTCCTCTCGATTCTTTCCAACCACCGCGATACAAAACATTTTCTGTCGATACTTCCATCCCCGTAACGATTTTCATTCAATCGATTTTTATTGCCAGATCCATACGTCGTTGGAACTGTCAATTAGGCGCGATCGAGTTTGACAAATTGCTCCTAAAAAGTTCAAATGTGCGACATTCTACTATTCACATTTATCTATATTCTTCTACATTCGAGAATTCGCTTCATGTAAATTGTTTTTATTTACTTTCGATACTTACGCAATTTTTACTCTCATTGTTTATCGTGGAAAACTAAATATTTAATAAAAAGTGCAGACCTGCAACATTTTATACATTTGTCTATTTTTCTACATTCAGGAAACCATTTCATATAAATTATTATGATTCATTTTTTATGTCTACACATTTTTGTTTATAATTTATCGTGGAAAACTAAACGTTTAATCAAAATTCCGATTATGCAAGATTTTATGCATTCATCTATTTTTCATATTCACGAATTCGTTTCATATTAATTATTTTGATTTATTTGTTATTTACAATTTCTTACTCATTGTTTATCGTGAAAAACTAAACATTTAACCAATCGCTTTCACCGTGTCTGAAGAAATTATATTTTTTTATTCTATAAATATCCACTTTGTTAGTTTAGTTTATTTTATTTCCTTATTCGTTTTATGAAATTCATTTAACATGCTCTTCTTGTTTATTCGCCATAAATAAAATCTTTCTTCATGTCATAAACCGGGTAAAAAAATTCGAGGCGAGGAAATGGATTCAAAAAGCCAGTCTTCATGGAACTAATTACGCAAATGGTCTCGTGAACTCTTCGAGCAATCCTCTATCCGGATTTTCTACGACTCGTAGGTACGAGTCACGATCCTCTTTTCTCTTTCGTGTAAGTATATGTACGTAAAGCGTACATACATAATACGCGGTCTGGCCGATTTCGCCGAAGCTCCCAGCATCGAAACGCACAACCGCGATGTTTCTCCCGGGGATCGCGATCGCTTTCTGCGAAGTCGCTGTACACCGATCTTCCGAGTAAACCGAGCCAAGATTGCGAGGATCGATCTTAACGCGAGATTCTCCTCACCTTCGTAAAATTATTTCTTAACTTTTTCTCTCAATTTTTATATCCGATAGTTTTCGAACTCGCTTTTCTCTTACATCAATATTTATTGTTTTTAAATTTATTTTTGTTGATTTTAAACGTCCAGTTATCGAGATTCTTCCTGGAAATATTTTACTTTGTTTTTTGTGATGTCTTGAATTTTTTGAGGCATTTTGACTTTTTTACTAAATTTTTACATTTTTATTTTTAAGATTTCTTTATCTTTGCTGCATTTTTTTCCTTTTAATGTATGTAGTTATCAAGATTATTTTATTTTTTCGTGCTCGTCTTTTTATTGTGTACTTTTTTGAGATTTTTTTCAATTTTTTTTTCGAGGCATTTTATTTTTTTCAACCATGCCTTGACATTTTTCTTCGCATATTCTTTTTTCGACTTGTTTTCTCTTGTTTTTTTGTCGTCGCGAGAGGAGACTTAATTGCGCATCCTCGCGAGTACTCCGCATCCCCGCGGATATGCGATGCCCGGAAAGATGGAGTGCGGGGAACAGCACACGGAGCGACGCGCTCTGACATTGATCGAAAAGGCTCTCTTGATCCTCGATCCGCACGACGCTAACCCGGGGACACTCCTCTTCCCGCGAGAGAGAGCAGATCGGAATCGCGAGATCGAGCCTCGACGAATAAAAGACTAATGGAACAATCGTGTCTTCCTCGAACAATAGCCATTTTTTAATCCAACAAAAAAATTATACATAATTAATTTTAAAAAATGAACAAGCAAACAGAAAAAAAGTTTAACGAAAATAAACAAAAACATCGTAACGTACGGTGACGTGTACACGTTTTCTATAAACTTGATTAAAAGTTCATCAAAAAATACACAAAAAATGAGAAAGTTTTACATGGCATCTTCCTCAAATAATAACTACTTTTTCAATAAAAAAAAATTTATTATCAAAAATGAACCTGACGAAGAAACTAAAGAAAAAAAAACTTTATCTAACCGCGTGAAAAGTGATAACGATTTTAATAAGAACTTTTTTAAATTTCGTTGAAAATGAGAAAACATCTACAAAATACTCAAATAAATGTAATAAAAACAATGATACAAGATATTTAAGTAAGAAAAAATAATGAAAAATAACGATTAATGTCAAATGAGAGAAAATAAAAATTAAATAGCCAGCACGAACGCCCACACGTTCGTTCGGTGAGAAAAGTGCATTTTTCCTCAATAAAATAATAGCTGGGCGTTATGATAGGGAGACCAGGGGTTCAGATAGAAGATTGCACGAGATGGGTAGACTCGTTGGACAAAGTGCGCCGATGCAAGAGCCGACGAGGATCGAGAGGCCCGCGAAGTTCACGGTCGCTGAAGAATTTATTAGCGATCTCCCGAGCGAGATATCGAGGAGAGCACCCTCCCAACAGGTTTTATTCTCTCTCTCCCTCTCTCTCTCTCTCTTCGACTTTCTCGCGCGTCGCACGATAAAATCGTGTCCGATTTCTCCTTTTTCGAATGGGCACCTGTGTGTCGCGCTTCCTCCGAAAAAAACAACACCAGCAGCAGCAGCAAATAATAGAAAACGAAAGAGAATAAAAAAAATCGAATAAAAACTTCAACAGAAGTTCCGAGTCTTAATAACGCTATCAAATCCGTCCTGGACGTCCGATCGATTATCCTTTTTCCTCTCGTGAATCTCAATCTCCGGCTGTCTCTCGGGCGCCGATTTCCTCACGAAAAAGCGCCATTTACTCCCCGTGTCCCGCGTTTCTTGACTCTCGATCTTGCGAGATAACGCTGAGTCAATGCGAAAGGAAGACAGGTGCCTCCATTACCATATTTTCCACGGGGATCCTCTATGAAGCCAATGATCGAGACTCCGACGTGTCCTTCAGGCTCGTATACGTGAGGTAACGTGGGTAATTGCGTCTCTCGATATAATACGAAACGTCATCGATACGTCTTCGAGGATTCAAGAAAAAAAAATATAAAAAAATGATAACCGAGAAAGTAAGAGAAAATTTTTAAAACTGTGACACGTCCTCGGATGCATTAGAGAAAAAAAAATGAATGGAGAGAAAAACGTTTTAAATCTTGTGGATTTGATAAAGAATGCGGAGATAAAATTCAAGATATCATTTGATTTGTAAAAAAAAATTATCGATCCGTCTTCGTGGATGCGAGATAAAAAATTTCATCGAAAAAAATATTTAAAAAAATTTATACGAGAGTTTCAAGGCTTGAGATACAGAGATATTATTGCGAGAGGGCGATTTTCTCTCATATCGTTACGTGCGTACTCCTTCTTCGTAACAAAGAAAATGAAAAGATGGATAAAAAGCGATGAACCCGGCGCGCGGATAAATTTCGAGCCGCCGAGAGATCCGAGATTATCCCCGTACGCAACATTTGACGGGTTGGACGCTATCTCGACTCCGCCATCTTGAGAAACACGATAGAGACGTAGCGAAGAAAATGAGAAATCGCGAAAAGCGGGACTCCGCTAATTCTCCCGATCAATTTAACCGATATTCTCGGGATTATCGAGAGAAAGGAGAGAAACATCGATGATAATTCCATGCACACTGCGAGATCTTATATAGATACTTTAGAAAGCGAATGGAAACGAATTATTCTCGTAATAAATTTTTTTTTTATTTATGGGATATTTTATTTATAAAATTGAATTTGACATACATAACTTAAAAAACACGATTTTAAATATTTTAAATAAATATAAAATATTTATTTAAAAATATGCACATAATATAATAATGGATCAAAAAATCGAAGCACGTAAATATTAATTATTTTATGAAAGTAAAAGGTGAAACAGCAGTCAAAAAGATTTAAAAAAGAAATGGCGATTTATGGAGATTTAGTGACATTGAAATTGATCGATGAGGCCGTTCGCGAATTTTATGTAAATTCGTTATTATACATATAGAGAATAAAAGTGATTTAAGTTGATACATTTTTATTTATTTATTTATGTGCAGTTTTAGACATCTTTTTGTTACTGAATATAATTCCAATTTAATCTTGCAATTAATCGTTTCACGTTTCAGCTTTTTTTCCACACGTGCGTATACAGAAAAGATCAAATTTGTTTTTCTCTGCTTTCATCTTCTATTTTATTTTCTCACATTTTTTTAGCGTGTACAAAGATTTACTTCACTCTCGATCAAGGTGCACAATTAGGAACGCGCTTTTAATGAGCGTCCAACGATTTCGTTGAGTCACTTTCGTACTCGATCGAACCTTCGCGTCTTCTCTACTTCGAAGAAAAAATCACTCGCGAACGAGCGAAAAATCGTTTCAGCTTTGCCGATGAGTTATCCCGAAGAAAAAATTCGTTCGCCGTCTCAGGTGACTCGCTGAAATTGCGATAATTATTTTCATACAAGAAATTCTCTCCCTCTCTCTTTATTTTCACGGTTACACCAATTTGTATTAGTCTGAGAAAAACATAATTTTTTTCTACTTTTTTTCATTCTCTCGAATATTTTCGTGCCAATGATTAAGTGTTTCCCTTCGGTGCCTCTTCGCGTACACGATAACGATAAAAAAATTGCCAGCGTCGAAAAAAAAAGTTCCTTCCTCTCGCTTTCAACGGGGGGCGTCTCGATTATTTTGTTCCTTTTTTTCATTCATTTATTTATTTCTATCTCCGGAGGTTGTCTTGGCGCCGGGCTCGCCTATACATATCTCGACGCAATTTCGTGCAAGCCCAAATCGTGTTTATTCACCGTCGACTCATCCTCCACGAAACGCCAAATGAATTCGTTCATACCGATCAAACGATAGGGAGAGAGAGAGAGTCTCAAAAATAATTACACGATCGCGATTGAAAAAGGGCGCGCGGGGCGAGCGATAAATAACAGGGTCCGCCTGTCGCAAGGCTCAAACGAAAATTTATCTTGCATTTTTTTTTATTTACTCGTTAAGCGCAATTATATTTCTTTATTTTTTGTTATTATTTGTTTTTTATGGCTTAGTGTTATATTCACTTTACTGTGATCTGGATGTCTTCATGCTTTCTAGATGTTTACATTTTAATTTGAACTTATTACTGGGCTGCGCATTATTGCAAAATTGATCCGATCACTTCTTTTCATTAAAAATATAGCTGAAAGACCACGCTAAATTTTATGGTATCAAATTTAGAGAATTTTTATTGATATGAAATGATATTGTGAGATTTTCATGAACCTTGAATTTATCATTTCGGCGTACAGATTTATTATTGTGATTGTACGAACTTGAGTGAAATTCTCTTCGCGTCGTGAAGGAACTATCTGAATGTGATGCTAAATTGACACAATTACGTTTTGTTTGTTATTTTTAAATCAATACAAATTTGTATCAAAATTTGGCTGAACCTTCGTTTTTTTCAATGAATCTGTTATCAAACAATTTTTGTTTAATTATTTACGAAAATTGGCACGTGTCAAGAATGTCTTTTTGATAATTTCTCCAAAGAACGGAAGTTTATTGCAAGTTGAATCTTAATTAGCTAATTAAAATCGAGAGAAATCAATCACATCCTAATAAGGTATAATAATGATAAGCCAATCCAGAATCTCTAAAGTCTGATTACATTCCAAAAACTTTATAGAGATGATGAGAAAATGACTTAATAAATTTTTCTCAAATTGAAATGATAATCGCATCTATTCGACAAATTTCTAACTCGATACTACAAATTTTTTCTTATAATTACTAATTTTTTTATTCTGGTTTAATGTCAAAATACATTTATTTAAAATGATTTTTAAAACTATCTTGCACTCTCACATCTTCATTGAAAAATTTTATTCTTTGTTATTTAATGTATTTAATTTAATTTTATAGCGTAATTAACTTGTTAATTACTTTTTTGTTAAGTGATAAATTTGGCGTAAATTAAAATGGAAACCGTTGAGTCCTCTGTCCCCAAAAGCCACGCATGCATGCTGAAAGAGCGTTTATGCTGCTTGGATCGCGTCGGGCAATTTCCCACGTGCTTTACTGGCAGGTGAGAGGCGCGAGTTTTTTCCCTATCGCGTATCTGACGATATTCGCGTTTGCACTTACCATGGTGTGTGCGCGCGCGCGCGTTGCTTCCTACGCGTCCGAGACGAGAGCGAGAAAACTCCGAACGACCTGAATTTTGCTCGACTCTTTTTCGCGACGAGTCCCATAAAGCCCCCGGTCGTTTTAGAATCTTACACGAGAATCGAGAATAATTGCAGACGAGAAAATGTTAATTCGATTTAAGTAAATGCGACTTCGATCGCAATCGAATCAGTGCCAAGTGCAACATCTACACGTTTTTCTCTCGTTTTCCTTTTTATTCGTCTTTCTTCATTTGTCGGAAGAAGGCTGGAAGAAATCTGGAAAAACAGGTTTTACCGAAGATGAATAAAAATCAGTAGAAAAAAAACTTGGTAAAAAATTAATTAAAAATAGATAAGCGATAAAAAAATGCATATCAGTAAATACACAAAATAGGCTAAATTATAATAAACATAAAACGAAGATAATAATACGTTGAGAAGAAATTTACAAATTAATGACAAATAAACAAGGACGAATAAAAACTAAATATAGAAAATCGATAAAAATAAATAAAAATAACTTTAGTCAAAAATTCCTAACATCTAAAATATTCGTATAATTGTTAATCAATTATAACAAAACGATTGTTATCGGTATATCGCGCAGATAAGTGCTTTTTCGTGGGGATGAATAAATCGTATTTCTGTTTAATCACAAAAAAGGATGAATTGAAAAAACAAATTATTCACCGCGAAGCCGATAAATCTCGGGAATTAAGAGTCGCTTCCTTCCTTTCGGCGTGTTTTTTTTTCGTTCAATTTTTCTTCGACGATATCGCGATGGAGAATACCACGTAATTAACGATTTTGCTCTCCGGGCAATTTTCAACGTACGTTCCCAGACTATTTCTGCGTCCTGATTATCTCGACTCCAACATCCTGTACTAACTTAAATAATTTTTGATGATTTTTTAAAAGCTCTACTTGACTTTAAATTTACCCGGAAATTCATTCGATATCACTTTTAAAAATTTTTCAAGTTCGTAATATGAAAAAGTTTTTAAATCTCGAAAACACAGATCCAGATTTTAAAAATTTCTATAAGGTGTTATTTGAAATCGACTTAGAGATATCAAATAAATTGTCTATTTACATTTAGAATTGATGTGGCACTGAAAGTTCCTTAACAGTAACAACAGATAAAAGATAAGAAAAATTTAACGAAAAAAATAATTAAATTAACGATAAAAATGATTCAATTGCGATACAACGGATTCAGTAGCGATAAGGATGATTCACAAGCGATAAGACCTATTGAATAATATATTAAAAAAAAAAAAATAAACAAAAGCTTCTGCAATAAAGGAGAGAAAAATTCGCGGTATGTCACAAGGTATTTACGAACAAAGCTCGAGGCCCGTAATTTCTCGAAGCGAGTTTGCCAACTGCGGGATTGCACAAAGACGCGTGCATTCGCCTCTATGTACGAAATAGAATAACCGTACGTAGAACGGGACGGGAATATCACGTACGCGCTTAATTGTATGTACGCACGTGCGCCAATCGGGAACTCGGTATTTCTCGGATATTTCCACATTTTTCGGACGTTTTATCATCGTGACACGCGCTCGAACTCGCACGAAAAAATAAACAAGATGAGGAAGAAAATTATGCATTTTAAAACTATTCGCTACATACATTTTTAACTTTTTCTAAATTTTTCTCTTTTTCATGAAAGGATAAATTTTTAGTTTGTTTTGAAATACCGGAAAGTTATGTAACTGCGCATCATGTAATAGCAACGACTTTTGTTATTTTTTTACAATTTTTATCAATGAAAAAAGTTTTAAAGTTTATTTTTTTCATTGTCATTTTTGGGTGAGAAAAATGTAAGTACTTTTACTATTTTTAGTCTTGTGAAGACTTTTCCGTACGTATGCGACAATTTTCAGAAAAATAAATAAAAGTCTCGGACGAGTCAGCAGCCTCGTGCCACTTTTCCTATCTCGCTTGGACGCTCTTCGAATATTTCTCCTTTGCTGCGGATGGAAACGAATCAAGTGCAAACCGCTCGGATAATTAGCTGACAGCTAATAATCACCTTCAGTGAATATCAATTTAGTCTGAAGAGACACCAGATGTTTCTTCGATCATAAATAATCTTGAGTCTTGTATTTAAACTTGTTGTATATTACATTGCTTGGAATCAAGTAGTTGGAGCTATTTAAAAATAAAAATAAATAAAAGTGAAATAAGTGTATACTTTATACTACATATATAATATTCTTACGTCAAAAACACACACAGAATTCGAACGAATATTTTAAAATTCATTCGAATTACGAATACATTTAAAATATATAAGAATTCATAATGAGAAATCGTTTGTGTCATTCTTTTATAAAAAAATAATTTAGATTGTTTCATATAAAAAAAAAATATTTTCGTGAGATGATCTCTCTGCAAATGGATTATATTATTTTTTACCAGAACAAACGAGATCTGCGGTAAAATCGACAGACGGAGGAGCGTGATGGAAAATTGAGGGAGGTGCAATTTGGGCCAGAATATAAATTCAATGCTGTTGACCCTACCTCATCTCCAACGGGCCGAAAAGAGATAAAAAAAAGTCATAATAGCGGGTTCGGCTTTCGAAGCGCGGGGATGAGGCGACACGGAGCCCTGCAGCTCGATTTCTCTTCTCTCCTTTTCCTGCTCCTCCCCTTCTGCTTCGTTATTACCGCGAGAGTACCTCAGCGCGCGGTTTTCGGACGGGACGTGATTCGACCGGGGTAAACATTCGGGGAGAAAAATTTCAGCGTTTTTTTCGTCGGGGTCGCGAACGCCTCTAATCGTGGATTCCTGCTCGAATCTCGGTACCACCGATGAAAAATCTCGAATCGAAAAATAATGAATCTAAGAATTACAAATTTCACAACTCAGAATCTCAACGAATGACATTCCAAAGTCTTGGATTAAAATTTCTCGAGTCTCATCTCGTCACATCGAGTCTAAAATAAATTTTTGATTCTCACAATCTCGAGGACAAAAATAGGTTTGAGCTGTAAATATTTTATTGTAAAAATGTTCATTTAAAAATTAATGGAACGCAAAAATTTCTAAATCCCAGATCTGAGAGTCATAAACTTTTCAAATCTTGAAATCTAAAGCTCTCAAATCCAAAACTCTCAAATCCAAAACTCTCAAATCTTACCATGGACAAAACGTGGACAATATTTCTCGTGGATGGAAGAAAATTATGCACGATTCACCACGAGACGGAAAATAAACACAAAAGTTATGAATCGCGAAGTCTCAAAAATCTAAAAGTCATGAAGCAGCTTCGAATCTGAATAAATCCAGAGATATCAAATTCAAAAGTCTCTCAAATCGTTTTTTTCAACAATAACGATAACGTTCATCCCATGTACAAAATAAAAAACCGTAGACGATATTTCTCGTGGACGACCGGGTGGAAGAAAATTGTGCACGTATTTGCCACGAGGGAGGAGAAAGATTTTATTTCCCGGAGGGAGATACAGTCCCTCTCTCGGAGAATTCTCGAATAACCGTACAGTCGGTGAGAGAGAGTGTATTTCTCGGTAGCAAGCATCGGATCTTTCAAAGTTTCTCCGGAGAGGATGAGAGCTACCGTGCGATGAATCGATAGTCGGGGAAGAAAACGGCTCGCTCGTCGCGACATCGTCCATCGAGTTACGTCCTTCTGTCCGCTCCCGTTTCAGATGTATACGGAGCAGAGAGAGCGCGCGGAGAGTCTCCACGCGCATTCTCTCTCCCCTGGAATTATGATACTCTCTATTTCTCCTCGGAAATATTTAAACCGCTAGCGAAACATCTCTGCTCCGAGGTACGCTGATGGGAGAAAGAGCGAGGAGAGCTCGGAGAGACGCGAATCGCGACGAGCAAACTCGTTTCGAGGAACCGACCGGGAGAGAACACTCGCATTCCACTCTCTCGCCATTTTTCCGACACACCGCCAATCCGGGAAAGCGATATCGTTTCGCGAGGAGACATCGGTGAGGTCTTTTCAAACGATTATACTTCAAAAGAGGATCCTCTGCTTCATCCTTTATCACGAAACATGGGCGAAGAAAAGACCATTCCGAGCGAAATAAATAAATTGAAAGAGAGCTGCGAAGCGATTCACTCTCCCCTTCGACGCTCATTCGCGTCTGTTTTTCATTGCCCGTTTTCTCCCCGATGTTTATTTTACGGTCGAGATTCTCCGGGAGGAAACAGCAAAGTATAACAAAATAAAGAAAAGGGGAATAGAAAAATAGAGGGATGAGGAAAAAAGATAATCTGCTCTCGGTCCGCCGTAACACACTAACACGATTTCGCATTTTCTTAATTGCGCTCCGCAGTGGATCGGCCCCGAGGATCCATGTACGCTTTATAACATCTCCAGAGAGCGAGAACCTCGCGTGAGCCTCTCTTATGACGAGATCTATAACGCCGCGCGCTCTTGATCGCGAGCCGCGTTATAGACGACGAGGACGAGACGCCCAGCCCCGCGCTCTTCTTATTCTCGGTACTCCGGTCTAATTAAAGTCCGGTTTTTCCTCTTTTTCTTGTTGCCCTGCGCCGAGCATTATCGAGCCTCGAGCTTCGATCATCCGCTCGTGAGAAAATCTTCTCACCGGAAACACGATACGTTGATACGTACATCCGTTCTCTACCTCTCCATCCATCTTGACACGAGACGAAAAAAATTCTCTCGTAATTATTATTATTTTAGTACTTTATGTTACGTATTTTTACTTTTTTCAAAATGTTTTTCTTTACATATAATTTCTTGAATTATTATTTTATTATTATTGTTACATTTTTTAATTATTTGCATTTTATTCATTTAATTTATGACATATTATATGTATGAATACTGGTACTCACTTATGGCATTAAAAAAATAAAAAGGATTAGATATTTTTTATTAGAAATTAAAACGCATTTTTTTTAGTTTTTGATGAAATTACGAAAAATTTCGATTTTGTGGGATGACAATCATTTGGAGTCGTCTATCGACACGCTCCTTCTGGTTTCTCTATATCGCATGGCCCTCTGATGGCTCGACTAATAAAAGACGAAAATAGCGTATTTCAGCTAGAACGCGTCTCCTCGAGCAAATGTACCCGCACTATGCGCCAGGAGACACAGAAATGCTTTCAGCATTGCGGCTCTCCGCCGTGGTGCGGGACTTTCACTTTTTACTCGATCCCGCATCGGGAACGGAGTAGGATCGCCCCCTGATAATAGCTCGATACCAGAGAGAAGAATTCGCTCTTTTATAGTAATGAATAAAATTGATCTTGGAAATGACAATTTTCAATATTTTCACTTTCGACGCAGTAACATTTCCGAGGAGATTCGAGATCGAGGAGCGAGCTCGAGATCCTTTTTGTCCGATAAATCGTGAAAAATTGCGCTTGCGAAAAATAATCATTCGAATGTGATAAATGATAAAAAATATTGCCAAATTCTATCAGTCTCTGTAAATCTGATTGTCGATACTGCGGATCTATTTTTCTGTTTTTTTCTCATTTATCCTGGGAATACGCTCGCCGGGAAATCGCAGTGACTTTCGCACGACCCGCGCTCAGTTTCGCACAGACGCACACACATGCACATCAGCTATTAAATTACAATATGTCTGTACGGAGGCTCAGTATGTGTGTCTCTCTTTTTCTCTCTCGGTGCGTTTAGAACGCTCGGGCGTGTGTGTACCACGGAATTCCACGGACGAATGCACTCGTGACTTTACCCGTGAGTAGTCGCGGATCGTGCGCCTGTGTTCGCCAGAGCCTCCGCGCCGAGAACTATACGAGAGCATTCAGACTCTTCTTGAGTATTTGTAGTGCCTGTCCTTTTGAATATTTTTCAATATTTTCACAAATTTTGTTGAAATTTTAGAAACTTTTGAATAAATTTCAACATTTTGTTCATGTAAATTTTGAGATTTTTTTGGTTTAATCCAAAATTTCGAGATTTGAGGGATTTTGTTAATTTATTTAAAAATTTTTGATTTCTTAAAAAATGTTCAAATATTTGTCAAATTTCTTACATATTCTAGTAATTTTTGTAAAAATTTGGAAATTTTTTTATCGAGATCTTGAGATTTCTTTATTCAGGCAAAATCACGTTCTCTTCAGGATTACTTTCAAGTACACGTGAGTGAATAATTTCTCGAAGATTTTATTACATTACTTAGTTCAAATATATGGAAGAAAATTCTTACTCATTCCGATTGATTCATCTCGAAATTCCTCGAATCATGAAAAAAACATTTTATGCATACACGAATAAAAATTCCTTTATCACATCTGAGTGAAAATGAATAGTCTCATTTTTCTGCGATTCGCTGATTCATTCGTTCTCGTTTTCCCCGCGATTTTTCATTCTCACCAATATATCCTTCCACGTAATTTTTGTTTCATAATTTGTCTTCCTTGTAATTTATCATTTTCCATTTATGTGGATTTTTCAACTTCTCCATACATGTTATTATCATCATTATTATTCCTCCGTAAGGAAAGACGCGCCGCGTTTCAAAATCGAGGAGAAAATTGATAAAAAATCATAGAGTTCTCGAAGCTCTCGGGAAATAAAAAGTGTTGAAGCGTTACGCTCGGTTTTTCCACGAGAGTCGCGCGGTGAGGAAAGAAAAAAAAAGACATCCTCGGGAGGATGCTGAGGACGGGGCCGGTGTGTGCGTACGTACACGGGCTTATGGTCGCATTATCCGCGCCGGGGCCATAAAAGTCTTGCGAGGGCTTCTAGCTACCAGTCATGTATAAGGCATGAGGGCTCTCTCGACGCGCACACACTCGGGCCCCGATCTCCGTAAATGTAGCACACCGGCGAACACGCTCCTGCACCTCCGATCCAATGAATAAATGTTAATGCGAACCCCATAATAATTGCTTTACGGGTACCCACTGCTGTAATCACTTTAATAGCCGGCTGTGTCTCGGTGAGCGAGACACCATCTTCCCTCTCTCTCCATTCCATTTTTTCAATCCCCGACTCTCTTTCTCGATCTCTCTTTCCTTCCTCCTCGCGCCCCTCCACTCTCCCCTCATCACGAACTCACTCCGTTTTCCTACTACGCTCATCGATTAGTATCCTCGGCTATTAATTACTATTATCGAGAAATTTTAATATCAGAGAAGCTCCGACAATGAAGTTCACGTCAAATGTCAAATGGTTGAAGATTTCTGAGTAGAGTTAAAATATACACAAAGAAAGGTACAATCATTTTTGTAATGAACTTGAAAATGTAAAAAACGAAATAACGCTAAATTAACTACCGTAAGATAATAAAAAATATTGTGCAGTATGGAAGGGATAAGAAATTTGTATAATATTTGAAAATGACAATAGACTTGAGGAACATTTTAAATACATTCACAACTATCCTGATGAGATAATAAAAAATCGTGCAGTGTATACGAGTGACGAAAAATTTGTCTTAAATATTCGAAAATGTCACTATATGTATGTATTCAACGGTTGAGGAGAATTTCAAATACAATCAAACGTCTAGATCAGTGACTGCCAACTTGAACGGCAAAACGTCAAATTTGACGAGTGTCAAGTGTCAATCACTTTAACAATAGCTCTCAGCAAACAGCGAGTGAAAAAAAGGGGACGAAGACGAATAAAAAAAAATGGCGCTTGTCGAGAGAGTGCCGAGGCTCCAATTAAAGTAAACGTACGTCGAGAATTTTTCTCCTCTTTCACTGGGAATTCCCCCATTTCTTTGCCCTCTTCGTTTCTCTCTCGTTGTATATTTCTCGGTTCCGTGGCGTTCTCGAGGATTCAGTCAAGTCTCGCCTCTCTCGGGACGTTCCGCTGCGCTCATGCCGGACATCACCGGCCGCCAGTGGCAGTCGAGAGTATCCAGAGCTAGTTAAACGAGCCAGCGTCCCGCCTTCTGTACAGTGTGTAAGACGTTTCCCCTCGTCGTTGCGATTCCACGGACATTCGCGTTTTTCTCTCTCTCTCTCTCGTTCCCTCTCATTCTCCTCGTCTTTACTTTTTCTCCTTCTTCTCCTTCACCCGGCCCGCATAGCTGAAGATTCTATGCGACTGTACGGTTTCTTGTGGCGTTCCTCCGTCAACGGAGACGCGACGTTCGAGCCTGGTTCGCCATATGTCGCCTATAAGGATCCTCGGGATCAACGTACAGACTCGAAAAAATATCGAGTGCGTGCATCATGCTTCTTTTACCTTTAGATTTTTAAGGAAAAATACTTTAGAGAGAATTCTAAGAAAAGTTCTATGCAAATGATGCAACGTACATGGTAAAACGGAAACGGTGAAACGTTAAAGAGGTGAAACGGTCCATTCAGCTTGAGTCTGGGACGTAAGATTTTGCGTAAACGTCAGAAAGGAGTGGAGTTGGGATCCTTTTAGCGCGACAGTCAAGTTGAAAAGCTTTTCCAAGCATAAACCAAGATCGAAATTGAATAACAAAATTGAATTTAATTATGATAATTTTACCGTGGAGTTTCACTTTGGACGCATCATTCAGCATACAATTTTCGTCAAATTTATTTTTTATAAAAAAAAGAGAAGTCAACTTTCGTTGATACTGAAAACAGTAATTACGAAAAAAATGATAATTGAAAAGATAAGGTAAAATCAATTTTCAGAGCCTATAAATATTTTTGTTTTTCAATTCCAAGTACGAATCTGCGTAGAAACGTCAAAGTGACGGGAGATTAACGCATTACTCCGTAATTATAACCACGAGAATCTTCGTCCGAGATATTTCTCCCTCGTTGAGAGAGACCCCGGTCGAAGAATGCACACGCGGCGTGACTCATCGTCCATCAAAGTCTCTCCCCGACTCTGAACTACTGAGCAGATTTTCGCGTCGAGGAGAAGAATACACGAAGATAAAAAACAACAGAAAATAAAAGATGAAAAAAAATACAAAGGAAGATAAAATAGGTAAATCATAAAAATGAAAAAATAAATAAAAATCGGAGAAAATTCATTTACTACGTTACACGCGCTAGAAAAACAATAATTTATTTTCCCTACATTGTTCAATGGACATATAATTTTTTATCGATGTATGCTCAGTATAATTGATTTAACTTTTTCACGTATTTTGTAATGCTCAGAAGATTCTACGAAAAGGTGTAATAAAAAACAAAATATTCGTCTTTAATTCCTCGCACATGTTCATTTGTCTTACCTTGGAATTTTTTTTCGTAACTCTTCGGACTCTTCTACAACCGGGTATACATTATATGAAAATTAAACGCATGCACTGTCGAGAGTAGAGAGGTAAATCAGATCCAGTCACACGTAACAGTAGTCACAGTATTTATGTCCTAAGAATTTAAGTGAACGTTTCACATGACTCGAACCTACACTTCACTGTACCAAAACATATATAAAAATTACCTTTGATTATGGATACATCCAGGATTGTAAAGTGTCATAGGTTTTTTTCTTGCTCGCTTAATTTTAGGGGTACATGAACGGGTAATCGCAGTAGATAAAAAGGATATAGTTTCCTAGAGAGAGTATTCGAAAACAAACGCGTAAACAAATGTTATTCTTAATTAGAAAGAAAAAATGTTATAGTTACCAAACAGCGAATTATTTTTATCTCAAAAACCATTTCTTAATAAAAGTCCAAATCGACCATATGTGGAAAATAAGAATTCTTTTTTTTGTATGTACACACCGATTTTATAATATAATTCTGAGATATTTCACCTAAAACGATAATAAATATTTACGAGCTTATCTTTATTTCGAAGACTACATTGGATCGTGTGAATTTTTGTTGTATCTGAATTTTCATTTATCGCTTTTCGTATCACAAATCTCGCTAAAGACGTTTCATTTAAATAAATTACAAGTAAAATAGAGATAAAATATAAAAATATAAAATCGATAAAGCTCGGACGATATTCCTTCGAACAAAGGGATCGAGGCGGAGACGCATTAACGCGCACATTTGTGAAGGCATAGACGGTAAATACGTATATACGCAAAAGTGTAATACCGCGCCGAGACACGGTGGATAGAGGTGCCGGAGGAATCTCCGGCAGAGCCTCTTCAATTGGCTGTTGCGCCAGCTGTAACGGCAGGAAGTCATTACGGCATGCAGATTCTCGGCAGAATGCCGCGAGGGCGAAGCCCTCTGTTCCTATCGGAGCTACCTCAACGAGCCAGACGGGAAAACAGCCGCTTCTGCGCCACTTCGAGAATAAATCGACAAGAAAAACATTTATTTTCCAACGCGAAAAAATAACAAAACATGAAGTAACAATACGGAAAAAAAAACGTTGTGAGGAAAAATCAAAAGAAGCTGCGTGAATATTATTTGGTTTGAATCGTTTAGAAAATGAAACAAATTTTAATAGTTTGTGCACATGTAAACGTCCTAATGATTGAACTTGGCCCAATAGCTGAACAATGTCCCATTAAACTTATGGAGTTACCGATGTATGTATTATCCTTTTCTATTGAAATAATTGAATGTGTATATAGAGAAACGAAAAGTTTAATATAATATCTTATATTGTGAATTGTTTTAGATTACATTTAATGTTTATTTATCATTAAAACATTAGTTTTTAACTATCTATTGTTAGATCGACATTGACGTTAGGGCAATTATTCATAAATGTAAGCCCCAAGAAGTTTGTCTTCGAGCTTGATATTCGTTTTGGCGATAAAAAACTAAACAAAAAAAGTTTTATATTTATAAAAAAAGTAATAACAAACGATGTGATAATAATTTTTTAAAATCTCTTTCTGAAAAAACTAGAAATACCGTACGAATATAAATTTTTGTTTTTAAATAAATGAAACTCTTTTTGCCAATTTGCACCGCGATAATTTTGTAATTTTAATTCAGCATAAGTCTGTCTCTGAGTCAATCGAAGAAAATAAAAATAAAAATTATGGGCAAATGTCAAATTAAACACATAAATAGCCTTTAATAAAAAATAATGAGGAAAGAATGTTATTTTCTGGAGGATTTGAGTATGGAGTGGATAGTTCGCGGCTCGATCGAGGAACGAGAGAGGCTCTCGAAGTCGGAGGTAAGGAATATCGAGTTACACGTGCGTGCGAACGGCGACGCAAGCTCGACAAACGCGAGAGAACCGCGCTTACTTTGCTCTCACTGAGAGAGCGGCTGATTCTCAAGATTTATCGAACGTACGCGGAATTAGAGATACCGGGGAGGCTCGCACGGCTTCGACACGGAGCGACTTCTCCGATTTAACTTGCATGTATTTTTCACTTTATATTTCGTTTTTTTTTAATTTTCTATGTCTTACATTTTTTTATTATTTTTTCGTATTTATTTCTTATTTTTTATTTTGACGTGGCGTATGCTTTGATTCTTCATTTTTTTCCTCTGTTCGCAATTTCGTACGCGATTATTTATAACGCGCTCGTACTTGATGCCATTTTATATTCGAAGGTACAAGTTGGCACACCTTTTTTCATACAAATCCCCGACACTCAACATTTTGGGCACCAGGGCCAAGCCCTTAACCGTTAACGCGTGTAACCATAAATCCTGCTCAACCCACACGCCCACGTTCCCGGGACTCGTGCTCCTCTCGGTCGCTTCCTCTTTTACTCTTCCTTTTCTTCAGCATCGCCCTCAATTGTGTGTACTCACGGCGAGCTTTATGGGTGAAAAATCATTTTCGAGGCACGTCGATCGTTGCTTTCATTTTCACGAATTATTGATCGTAAATTTTTTTTTGCTTCTATAAATCTCTGCAAAAATGTGTACACGTCGTGCTTTCATCTCTCTCAGCCTTACAAGTTTTCATAATCGGTAAATAATTTACGAGCGCGTCGATTTTTATCTCAAATTTTAAACAATCGCAGATTTAAAAATTTCCAAGTCTTACATATAATAAAAATTGATATAATTGAATATAAAAATAATATTTTTCATTGTAATTTTTATCACAGTTTTTGTCTACCTATTTTTTAAGCACTTGAACATCAAAGTGAACTTCTTTACTCGATGCAAGGAAAAATAGCCTCGTAGATATAAGACCATTCGTGTACAAGTTGTATACTTTCTTTTTCAATTACATGAAAATTTCTGAAAAAATATTTATTTATGTGACACGGAACGAAATTATTCGAAACGCCATCTTAAAATTTCAGTAAATTCTTGTCGTTGTTCGATTCTCCGCATTTTGCATGTAAATTTCCTTTTTTTTCATCATGTTATGCACATTCTTTAAAAATAGCACGAGAATTCTCGCACGTTTAGCATATTTTTCTTATTTTTATAGGAATAATGCATTCTCTTGTTTTGAATATCGCATCTCCGGAGAGACTTTGACGCGCAGTCCAGCGCTCGGAGTCGACGGATTTCTTCTTCCAGCGACAAGTGTTCGCCCGAGCGTGAAATACTAGTGGCTCCGAAGAATTTATAACCCCGCGGAAAGGGAAAAAAGTGAGAGAGAGAGAGAGAGTGAGAGAGAGAGATGACGCTTGTAAAGTGTCTTCGCCAGTTTTGGGTCGTGGATAACCAAAAGAGGCGACGTTTCGACGGGGTTATTCTCACGTGGGTCATTGCTGTGTGTTAAAAAAGGGAGAAAGGGGGTTAAAGGACGAGTCGGTGGAGTCGATTCTTCATCTTGTCGCGTTGGGAGGTTCGCCGGTTATTTCTTTTATTTTATTTTTTCATCTCTCCATCTCTTTTTCTCCTTCTTCGGGAATAAAAAAAGAAGTACAATAGAAATATTTTTCCTCCGCTTGTATCTTTCTCGGGAAGCGCCGTGTCACGCGTTCCTCCTAAGCGGCCACGTAGCAATATATATTTTACCATTGTCACGGAAGACAGGGATCGTACACGAAAAACAAGCCAATGAATTTTCAGGTACTGTTCAACCACTCTCGAGCCTTTTTACCGTGAGAAGTTTTTCTTGAGCGAATGTTTTTTTTTCTAAAAAATTACTCTCGCGAGTTCCGAGAAAAATGAAGAAAAAAATAACTTATTAAACTTTAAGAAAAACTTAGAAGCAATTTATTTTTGTACCGTATTCTTTTACTGAGGGAAAAACAAGAGGGAAAATAAAAAATGTTTACATTTTTTATTTAAAATTATCATTATTATTATTATTTGTATTGTTTAAAAATGAGAAAAACGTGAAGAGAAATGAAAAAGGTTTGAGACAATCGTTATTTATCAACGAGGGATCGAGAAATGATATTTTTCTTTTCTGACAGATTTTATTCATGCAACTAATCTGCGAGTCGAAGAATAAAATAAACGTTGGAAGATTCGCCTCGAACCAGCGTACCTGTGACGTCAGATAAAATGCACGCTAGATAAAAGCGTTTAAGGACGCACTCTCGGTGAGATGAGAGATAGTGGGAAGCGAGGACGGAGGATATTGTTCTCTATCGCGTTTTCCGCTCAAGCTGAGGAGTCGAATCGATTGTTCTTCCTACTGGCTCGATCGAGATGGACTTTTCTGTGCCTACTGAAACGAGAAGAAGAGGAAGAAGAAGAACAAGAATAAGAACAAGAGGAATAAAAAAACGAAAAGGGAGATAAAAGTGGAAAAAATAATAGAAGTAAAAAGAAAGAAAAAGAGAGAGAGAGAGAAAAAAAATGGAGGAAAAGAGGGAAGAGTGTGTGCGGTTGGCACGCCTTCCGCTTCTCTCATCTTCTCTGATCTTTTCTCGTCTTCTCTCTCGCTCGATTGCGCCTTTATGTAACCGGCTGTCCCGATTCTCCCCCCGAGCCTCCTTCTCGCTCCGGGATCGGATCGAGTGTTCGCCACAGATTCGTAGAGCAGAGCCTCGGGCTGTGTACTCGCGGAGCTGGCGGCCTCGTTAGGCGAGGCGCATCGCACATGCCGGAAGAGACTTTGCCTCCACTCTCTTTCTCCTTTTTATCTTATTTCTCTCTCGCTCTCTCACTCGATTCTCTTTGCCTCCCAGCAGAAGCATCCCGTGTAAATTATCCCTTCCCCCTGGTATTCGGTTCTGAGTTCACCGCACGATCTATCTTCGAGATAGAGTCTCTATTCCTACGTCTATTGCCACGTCGATCGTACTCGACGAGCCGACTGTCTCCTCGCGAAAATCCCATGAGACGGAAAAGACTCGAGAAATATTTTTTCCGGTCTCAAAGGAATTCGTATATTTTCGTTCTATTTGAAGCTGAATGAAAAATTATAATCAGATCATTGCGGCTCGGTCGCTACGTGTGACATCGTGGATGTATTTTTTTATATTAAAAAAAATTGAATGAGAAAAATATTGCTTTAATCTAACAAATGGTGATTCGTCTTGAGTGCGTTTGTATTTTTTTACTGGAAAAATTGACTTTGATTGTGAATACGTTATTTTCATAGGGTGAATGACTTTTTATGAGATGATTTGATACATTTTATGAGTTGATATGTGTAATTTATAAAATGATTCGTATTGTAATTTTTTGCAGAGCATCCAATTTTTTCGCATTCTGATGTGAAATAAGAAATAATTTCCAAAACCAATCAATATTCAATTACACAAAATAAAAATAATTTTCAATAAAAAATGAGCCACCAGAAAAATCGTAAGCTGATAAAAAAAGAAAGTCAATTATTGAAAATTTACAACGTAACGATTTTAAATTAAATTACTATAGAATCGAACATTGTAATTGTGCGAATTTTGACGTTTCATTGTTCGGAGTCATCTTCGGAACGAAAGCAGTCCAAACCCGGCCTCGAGCGTAATTCCGCATCATTGAAGATACTAATTCGTTTTCGGGCTCCTCTCTCGATCGCTTTCTCGACGTCCGCATCATACGACCTTGGCGTTCCCGAGCGAACATCCTTTTATTATTTTTTCTCCCATAAATTACAGATTGCGGATAATGAGAAAAATATACGTACTTACACCTATTATTGTTCTGATAGGAAAAAAAAATCGCTGCACTTATCACCGTAACCAGTATTTCGTGTTTGTCGGAAAAACTTCTTCGCAAAATCTGGCTCGAGATTTTCTCGCGGACGATCGGTGATCGGCTAATTGGTTGCTTTATCGTGGACGGTAAATCGCAAGGATATGCGCGAGTATATGCAAATTGTATTGATAATTGTAATCAAACTCGGAAGAGTTTTTCTGAAGATGAAAAATACAGAAAAAAATCGACAAACTTGAGCATAATTTTCCATTGAAATTTTATTTTCTATATCCAGTATCGTTAATTTTTTTCTTCACACAAGCGTTGTCCTTTCTCTGATAGTTTTCCGCATGTCCTCGCCGAGCAAATTTCGAATAATTCGTCATTTTCTTCGTGACTCGATTCGGTTATCGACGTGCTGTCGTTTCATTCCACATCGTCACGTACTCGGTGGAATTGCTCGACAATTTTCATCTCGAATAAATTGAATTTTTCTCAGGGTCTCGAGAGGTAGAGAAAAAAATGAAAGTCCTATTCTTACATTCTTCGGGCTTTAGATCCGACCGGAGAATCTCTTTCGTGATTAATTCCATTAATGGACGCAAAATGGCGAAAGGTTTCGTCACGAACATTTAATTTATGCTCGCCAAGGAAATTTTTATTCGAGCTGATGCGACGTGCACGTATATATACATATACAAAATACATGTACGTGTCGTTGTTGTGGCAAGAGAGTTGATGCCCGAGAAGCCAAGAATGCAGCTCTCCGCGTACGCGCGCATGCACACACGGAAAGTGACCGAGTGCATCTCCGCCCGGTTGAGATCGTATTACATTCACGCGCGATCGCCGCGGGCGAGTCAATGATCTTGATCGTTATCCCTCCGTGAACACAAGCCCACTATTCCAGCGAGTACGCACGCGGACACACATCCTCAATCACCTTTGCGGTCACTACACCGCTTTACTTGCTCTCCTTCTCCCAAAAACCTCGAAAAAATCGATCCAAATACACGTCACTTTTATGGCTTTTTCCATTTTTGTCTCGGATTTCTTACAATTTGTGTCATCAATATACTCTGTGCATAAAAATGAAAAATAATTGGTAATTTGAAGTTACGTGCATGAAATTACGATTTTATATTTCAGGAAATTTATAACTGCTTTGTAAGTACAGCTGTGGACGATTTTTTAAAAATTGTGTGGTATAGTGACTCGAGACCAGAGAGAATATATATTCAAAAATCTTGAAATCTACCAGTACTTTTATTGTCAAATTATAATATTGTTTGACACTTTTGAAATTTATTTTCATTAATATGATATTTAATTTTCTATGAGATTCAATATAAAGAGGAATGACTTTCCTGTTTTATCCTGCATATAAAAAAATATCATTATCAACCGGATGACAAAATTATTGAAGGGTTAAAATGAGTTTTCGAGATTACTCACAAGAGAAGTTACTTTTTCATGTTGGAAGTGACAAACATGTATATATATGAAAGTGACTGGAAACAAAATTTCACAGTCCAATGTCAAATCAAAACCGATAGACAATTTTCCATAAAAATATTTTTGAAGTCAGGGGTAAAAAAAAAACAAGACAAAATTTTTAATTTTTATCGCACTTGTACGAAATTAATGAAACAAACTAAAATAAGTATACAAGAATCCTACATGAGAAAATGGTTTAAAAAAAATATCTGTACAAATTTCGGCTTTATAAATCATTCTGTCATCCGCACATAATTTTGTACCAACGAATACTGTCTACAGCCACGAAAAAAGTGAATCTTCTTCTTCTAAAATTTATTTTAAAAATGTCTCCTCATTAATTTTCGAAGTAAAATTGTAAATTCATTGAAGAGGAATCCCTGACCAGTCTCAATAGTCCGGACGAGGGTCGTTGGGGATAAGAGCGCGAGAGAATCGCCACCGTACGATATGCATCGGTGAACGTCGTCCGCGTGTACATGAAATATCGCGAGACGCGGCGTTTACTGTTGCGCTCGAGAAACTGCACGCACGCGGTGAAATAAAAGAAGAGCGCGCAGGCTCGCTTTTTTTTAATACGCGCTACGTGCTCGCGCGAATTCACGATTCTCTCCTCTGGCTCTCTTATAGGCTGCGATATAAATTAGCGAGATATATTCCGGCTGCGTCGAACAGACAAGAAACACGTAGGTCTCGTACATCAGGCCTCGATCGCGTTTCGCGACCTATCGCACTCCGGTACGCAAATAATTATTATCGAACCCCCGTGTCTGGCTCCCGATCCCGCCTTGTAACGCTGCAAATTTCATTTTTTTGATATTTTATTTTATCGATCTCCCTCGCTCACTCTGTCTCATTATTTTTTGATATTTTATCTCTCTCTCTTTTATATTTTTTATCATCTTCCTTCTCTCTTGCCTCTTTTTAACTCGGCGGGTGATCGCACACGTGCGCAAGATTACAATTCTCCCCGTGGCCCGTTTCTGGAGCACGTACGCGTTTTTTTCCTCCCCGCTATTCGATCCCCTCGGTTCTATACTTTCTTAGAATTTCCAATGATTCCCAATCGATTGGCTGCACGCGATCTGCATCCTCTCCCATTTATATTTATTTTCTGTATTTATTTTCATGAATTTACTACCCGACTCGATTGCTCGACGCGCTCTCATATTCCTCCCAGGTCGTCGACCCACTTTTATTACCACTTTTTATTACGGCTTATCAAGTACTCGCTCTGTTAATTTTACCGTTTTTTTGTCATTTTATATTTCCGTTTCTGATCTTGAAAATTGATTTTTCATTTTGGATTATTTATATTAAAAAATATCTAATCCAGGACATATACCTATTTTAGTTCAGTATTTTTTTCTACACGTATCTATATTTTTACTGTATGAAATTTTTAATTAATGAATCGGATTCATTTTATCTGAATTAGGTAATTCTTCGTTTTATGGTCTTATAACTAATATGGTTACATTGAGAAAAATAATTGATAAATTATATCAAAGCAGTAAGTTTATTGAAGCTGCACATTCTCTTAATGGCATGGTGATTTTGATTTAATTTTTTTTGTAATTATTATTTCGTTTCAAAAGATAAAGTGAATTCGTCATTCTGTCATTTCAAAATGTATGTCTTTAGCACAGTTGAGACAAATTTCATTGAATCACGTTTTTAAAAATGTATTATATTGTTCTCAACGTCGAAATTAATGGTCCAAGAAAAATTGATAATAATTTTTGAAAAAAAGAATTAAAATATATTTATTCAGATTTCTTCATCTCACAATGGCTCGATTTCAGTTTAATTTGAAAAAAAGTTTGAGATAAGTCTCCCTAAAAATGGTTAATGATGCGAGAAAATAGACAAGTGTCCTGAGAACTGAGAGAAAAAAATGCATTGTTCGATCGGCGTGAGCTGTCGGATAGAATGTGATACAAGGCCAAAAATAATGATAATTTAGTAAAGATGAGCGGTATCGGAGCATCTACGGCATAAATCGGAAACACAGTACATTTAATGAGAGTCGCCTGTTGGCCAAGGTCGGAGGGCCGATCCATCTCTCGAATCTCAACGGTTGGGCATGCAGCGAGGTGGAAAAACACGCGGCGTGTTTCGCGATTCGATCATAGCTCACGATTCCGCGTTACATAATTATCGCTCGTGGATTATGCCCGCCGCAGGCGACCGCGCTCTGTCCTCTGGCGATGATGATGGGCCTCCGGGAGTCCACTGCCACCGGAAACGGATACACGCTTCACGAAAGATGAGCAGACGCTCGGGAGAAAAAAAAGTAACGAGTGGATATCGCGAGCGCCCCCGCTCTCCAGCCCATCAACTTTTATTTCAACGATACGAGAATCATTTTTCAAAATTACTCAATTCACAATTATAATATAATAGATGCGAAAATAATATAAGCATGAAAAAAAATCTAAATACACCATAATTATATACGTTCCGAAAAAGAGATTTAATAATACGACGTGAAAAAAATTACATCGAAAAATTGATATTTGAAAAAAATACTTCCTCGGATACAGAAAAAATATAGCGATAAACAAAATAATAAGACATTTTTTTCCACGAATTTAATTGCTCGGAATTTTCTCACATTGTAGAAAAAAAAATTGTAATGGAGTCGAGCAATTATCAATCGAGTAATTGGGCGTTTTGTTCGACGTTTCCTTTTACATAAAAATCAATCGAGCCCGTCGAGGCCGCGAAAATCGTTCTCTTTCCGATGATCGGTAGACAGCACGTGGTCCGGGAGGAAATAAAACTCAGAGATTCCGAACGATTATCGGCAGGTGCTCTTCTCGTAAGGCCGTGAATCGAAGCGCCTCCGAGAGCTCTGCGATAATACACCGCGGTGAACGGCGATTCGTAATTTACGCGTCGGTCAAGCCGTGCGTCACCGATCGTTTATTTTTCTATTCACGGTGAAAAAAGTATGGAGAAAAACGATTTCTTTGCCACGCACACCGAATAAGCGTTTTGATGACTCGTGATAGAAAAAAATGAATAGTAAAAAATTTGATTTTCAAACCGTAATAAAAAAATTTGAAAAAATATTTGATGTCGAAAAAAACAGATTTAGATGTTTAAAATTTCATGTTGAAAGCCAAAAAAAATTATCAACAAAAAGCGTTCATCATGATGAGTCAAATAAAATTTTGATAAAAAAATTATTTACGCATCTAACGAGGAAAGTGCACGATTTGTTTTCTTTCCTCAATAGTTGCGTAGATGAATTCTAACATCACTGCGTAGACAGTCTGGAATAATAACTCGTCATCTTAGAGCGATGTTGTAATGGTTTTTCAAGATCGTCAAGAAAGTGACATTTCCTTCCTAAAACACTATAAAAATGAATATTTGCTGCGCAGGTATATTAGTAGAGAATATATTTTTCAAACAATTTCAGAAACGAGACAATAAATTAATAAATTGAAATCGATTAAAAAATTCGTCTACCAAAATATTACTCGAAAAATAAAATTTTTCAAATGTTTTCATCTCGCGCAAGCAATCGGGACAAAAAAGAAGATTTCTCAAGAGCGTTTTCTTCCTACAAAATATGTCGAATGTCGATAATCGATATTGAATTTATTCACCGTTCGCCCGGAGCACGTAGCGCACAGATTAAAGACAGAGACAAAGAAAAGAGCTCTTTGTTGGATTCCAAAGTACGGGACGAGAGGCAGGGCCGGGAGGGAGAGAGGAACGGAGAGGAGAGGGATATTGTACGCGGCATAACTTAGAGTTTCTTTTCGATCGGAGTGGCATCGAGGCAGACCGCGAACTTGGCCCCCAAGGCGATTTTCCGTCGGTCGTGTTGTTCCTCCTCGTGGAATCGTGCTTCGTCTTCTTTGCGCTCAATGTACACACGTTTACCGCGCAATATAAATATCCCGGAGCACGAAGGTCAGGAGGATTTGTCGATCTTGGTACCCGAAAAAAATGATAAAAAATCCGGAGAGAGACGAAAAAAAAAAATGTGGGCGTGCAAGATTTTGCTCCGTTTTTCGTTTGTTTCTTGTACGAACGTTACGTACACACGGATTTTATGATATATGCAAGCTTTTCTATAGATGCGATACATAAATTCTCCGTACCTCTCGCCGGCTCTCACGAAATCGTGCTCGGGAATAAATTCCCTCGGCTCTTGCTCTCTTCTTTTTATTTTTGGTCTCTCTCTCTCTCTCTCATTTTCTCTCATTTTCTCTTTATCTCTCGCTCTCTCGCTATTTTTCTCTCTCGACCATCGGCATACTCGAGTATTATTATGGCTTGTATCGTTGTACGCTATGCGAACAAAGATGAACGTTCGATGTAGCATACGAGAGCTCACTGTGAAAACATTTCTCTCCCTCCTTCGTTTTCCCTCTTTCTCCTCGTTACAATACGGTTAAGCGGACACAAAATCCACTCGGAGATAACACACGATACGTAATTATACCTCTATTATGCAATACCCGTGTACGCGAAATTAGCAATCCGCGGAGACCGGTTTTGAACTGGAAAAGAACAATCGCGGCGCCGCATAATATGCCACCCGATGGAGAAAAAAAAGGAACGACCTACGGAATCCAGTGTCTCGTTCATTGACTTTTTCTACTTACGGTGACTTTTTCTACTTTTTATTCTTACTCTACTTTTCGGGGATAATTTGGTTCAGTCGTACACTCTTGTCCAATATTGAACACATTCATAATTTTTCATATCCTTCGACGCACTTTGACCACTTCATAAATTAATTTTTAATTAAATGAAATTTTATAATAAATTGAATTTATACGAAATAAAAATTTTAAAATCTTCGCTTGATATGATGAAAAATTTTCAGGTTCTTTCTTCACTAGCCATTTGATGACGTTTTGGATATCAGAGAGAACATAAATGACACATCACGTATCAATCTAATTAACGTAGCCAAAAAATTCTTTAACGTATTATTATTAAATTAACGTAGCTAAAAAAATTCTTTCACCAACTCGAATCATTCATTTCCTAATGTGAAATATTTTTTGGAAACCATTCATACGGGCAAGAGATTTGTAGATTAAGAATTGTCATCGTATTTCCAAATTTCTTCATTTTTTGTTCGATCTTTACATATTTCAAGCGCAATCAATTTTCTAAAATTATCTTTCTCGAAATTATTTTCCTTTTCCGAGAAAAAGGGAATGGTTTACGAAATAATATGTATTGTTCATTGACCTTTTCTGTACTGAGATTTATTACAGAAAAACTCAAGCGAGTCACATGCCAATCAAACGTCATAAGCTTAGAAACAAATTAGAATAATTTCGACTGAAATTTTGTGTAGTTATTCACAAAACAACAAAAGATTCCTCTTCAAATTATTGCGCTTGGAATGTGTTTATTTCTCTACAAAGAAAAGATGAAGTACAATCGAGCCAGACACACGGTCGATCGGTCGAGCGCAGGGACCATTGATTAAGAGCGGACGTGGGACCTTGATTGCGTCAAATTGGCGGAACGGGCCTCGCCGGAACAAAAGGAAAACTTCTTTCCAGTTTGCTCTCCGGGGCTTGACGATTCTCAGGATCGTTCTTGGCATTCCCTGAGAATTGTTCTCCGAAGATTCCTCTTTCGAAAAAAAACAAAATTAAAAAAATAGCCACACATTAAAAAATATCTTTCTTATTTCCTCTTTTTTAATTTCATTGTAACTTTCAACAAATTGTCCATAAACATTCACATATCATTCTCCTTTAGACCTATTTCTCGCTCATTCTAGCCTCAGTTCTCCTCTAAAGAAAACAAAAATTTAAATGAAGTATGAAAATAATTGCTTTGGATTTATCATTTCTGAAAGTATTCAATGGCAAATAAGTCTCCTCCCGATCTCATTCTCGTGTTTTGCTTTTAATTCACTCCCAAGATTTACTTATCCGCTCTGAACCGTAAGACGAAAGAATTATTAGCGAGGAATGAAGATTGAGATGCGAGCTCGAATATCCATATGGAAAAGCGAAGAACAATGGGCTTTTCTGGAGCACGGTTGTCTCTCTCGTGAAGTACGCTGGCGTTCTCGTCTCCAAGGGAGAGAAAAACGAGCGAGGATAAGAAACGAAGGAAACTTCAACTCGCCATGTGTGAGTTTATATTCATGGGTGTGCGTGTGTGCATCTGCCCTTTGTATACAATTCTCTCGAAACAAAGGAATCTCAGTCGTGCATCTTGACTTCCTTATCTCCTAAGAAGCTTCCGCTGTTTATTTTCAAAAACGTTCTCATCGATCTCGCGGTCAATATTTTTCTAAGCATCCACCTCGAAGGGCGGATTAAATAGAAAATATTTGTTCGCATTTTCAATTATTTTTCGATATTCCAGGAGTAAGGAGCTTATCGCAAGCTCAAAAATGTTTATATTAATAATTTTTTGATACTTGAGCACAAAAAAACTTAATTATTTATATTTTGATTCGCCTTTTCAATTATAGTTTTCGATATTCCAGAAATAATAAAAATACATTTTAAGCTTAAAAATTATTATAAAGTTTTTAGTATTATTTAAATACAATAAAACTTTTCGATTATAGTTGTAATAGTTTTGTCGTTATTTATTGTTGCAAATTTTTTTTCACTTTTCAATGTTAAACGTTCTGGACTGTCAAATATTCTAAAGTCCCAACTATTTTTACGAAGAAAAGACTAAGTTGACCTCTCGACCCCGAACCTCGCGGAAATTCAGCGGAGGTGTAATCCTGACTCGCAGTGAAGGGAAAAAAAGTGAAAATAATCTCTCAGGATGATTCTGTCGAGGCAAACAAAAAGAATGTTCAATGCTGGATAGGTCCGAGGCTCCTCGCCGCTGGCACAGGATCTCCTCTTCTCTCTCTTTCTCTCTCTCTTTCTTTCTCTCTGTAACGGTGCACACATTATGCACTCTCTTACGGGAGAGCCTCGAGAGACGGACAAGCTCGAAATCGCGCAGGGTTATCGTCGCTACGTGACCGAGCTCAGCCGCTCGAGGCTGACTGTCCTTTTCACGAAAATTCGAGTTAGCGAGGTCAGTGTCATCACGTTTTTGATCACATTCTTTAAACGCTTTATTTATATTTTAAATGTCCTGTCTCACTTTTGGTCTTACACACATTTTTTAATTTTTTTTTATTTTCGACCTCGTTTCTTTCTCCTTTGACATGAAAACGTGGTCCGAGAAGTAGAAACGTGATACCGTGCGGCAGAGGTCGGAGATAAGTTAGAGAAGTAACGAGATTCCACGTTAATATTTATTTTGCTAATTTGAAATGTCGGATACGAGATACCGTCACACTGTGCGCCTTGATTTTTGTTCATGGCTGTACAAGACGATTAAATAAAACCTAATTCATTATTTTAGACAAGAATTACCAAATATCAAAAAATTATTTTATTATTCTCGTTTTTGTGTCATCATTTGTCCAGATAATTAGATTTTTTTATTACGTATTATCTTTCAACATCAAACAGTATTTCAGCTCAATTTCTTTTTACACCTCAAATTTCTGTTAAGGATTAAATATATTTTAAAAATATTCAAGAGGCGTAATTAAAAGAACTATGAAGATTCATGTGCCAGTTAAGAGCACTTTTAACAAAGGTATCTAAAAATTAACTTGTCGTAAAACGCGCGTAAAAAATAGTGTTAAAAAATGATGAATTCCGTCGTTAAAAGCATATTAAAATCAACTAAGTAGCAGCGGGCACTAAATATCATTTTCTAAAAAATATATTCAATAAATACGCGACTCCCGTGTACGCTTAAGCAAACTCCAACCAGTTTCGAATCCCAGGAAAACGTGTTCATCTCCGTGTCTCCTTGGACGTTTGACAAAATAGCGAGAATAACACGACGCGGAACGTCAGCTCGGTTTTATGATTTACGAGGTGCTCGTCTATCCTGTATCTACGTCGAGAAGTACGAACAAACATCGAGGAGAAGAAAAAAGAGAGAAGAAGAAACGAGAGTCCGGGTGACGCAGGTTGCACTGAGAAGAACGTCGGGAGGGCCACACGCGACCGAGATCAAGAGAAGAAAATAAGAATACAAAATAAATAAATTGTAAAAAAAAACTAAAAAAAATTACAGAAAATCAAAAATCGTAAGAAATATTGAGTAAAAATGAAAATTTAACCAAACACGACAAATTTTCAGACAAATAATTTCAAAAAATCGTTCAATTTCGAACGACTCAAAAGTAAATTTAACAAAAAGGTACAAAAATAAAAACCTAAGTCCAATAATTTATGCATAAATGAAACGAAGAGAAGAAGAATAATAGAAAAATATAGCCATCAAGAAAAAAATTTTTATGAATTTTTTTTTTACATATAAAAGCTCGATACTAGTTGGCAAAATGAGCAAAAAGCTGTGAAAGCTCCACGGGGCTTATTTCTCGCTTTTCGCGTCTCCCGGGAGCGAGACGAGAACATCGACTCGTTCAAGTCCGGGTTAAGCACTCGTACGTAGATCATACTTACCGGAACGCCAGGGGACTCGTACTTTACGATTGCGTGGGCGTAAGTAGCTCCGAGGCAAATAGGAGAGCGTGTACACTCCTGCGGATCGTAGGTAAATACGTGAGTACACGCTTCCCGATCGAGCGATCCTCGAGAATAGATCGTCTCCGCAGCGAGCACGCTGAAAACCTCGTTGCTAATCGCCTCGCGGGGGAGCATTGTCATCTCGAGAACAGATTTTGCCACATGGGAGTGTTTTCCGCAACTATTTTTTTTTATTCTCTTACTAAGCTGGACAAATATATTTAGAAGTTGCATGACTCTTTAGAAAATAATATTGTAGGAGGTTGGACGTCTCTTCTCTTACTTAAGATGATAATTTATAACTCGAAGATATTTTTATGTTCGCTTTCGTTTTGTTGAAATTACTTAAGCTTTTTATTTTGTAAAATTACTTACATTTATTACCTGTTATTAACAATCATGAAGATTTTTAGGTAAAAAAAGTTTTGAAAAATAATTAATTTAACGTTTTATAATTTATGGAATCGAATTAAAAAATTTAACAAAAAATATTGATTGATTTGTTTAAAGAGAGAGAGAGAGAGAGAGAGGGAGAGAGTTTGTATGAAAAGCCCTGTAGTCGAAAGGGAAGAAATGCACGCGAGAATCTCCGCTATCACCGTTCCTCTTGACCCCTATGAATCTCGCTGTAACGGTGCGGGGGAGCGATAGCGATCGCGATCGTTGCCAGGAACCGCACGATTAACGATTCACGTTCGCGTGGCTCTTTCTCCCTTGGTATGCTTTACATTCTGATTTGGAATCGATATTGCACGAAATAGTCAAGTTCTTTCTTCCTGATACACGTCGAGAGGAATCCGGAGTAACGGTAACGAATTTCCTTCATTTGTTTCTCTCCTATTTTCTTAAGCTCCAATTTTTCACCTGAGATTTTTTTCTCAGCAAGGAACAATATGAATAAGAAACTTAGAACGATCGAGTAAAAAAGACGTAGCGGTAAATTTGAATTCAGCGAGAAAATAAGGAGCGAGATGGCGATCGATCGTTACAACGAGATTCTCCTTTGTCACGCCGATCTACAGAATCTCGAGCCTAATTTCCTCTGTTCGATTCCGTGACCTCCGGTGGCTCTTCGTTAGTTGAATAAATACTTCGGGGATCGAGGTATATTGTAATTAGGTGCAGGCTCTTATCGCCCGGATGGATCAGCGCGATAGCGCGAATCTTGTTGCGTGACCAGGTTTGTTCGAGTGAAACAAAGATATCGCGTTCGACGTCCCAGGAACGCTGACTTCCGACCCCTAACGAATTCTTTTCATACCTTTTTTTTCTATTTCTTTTATTATTCCTTTTCTCCTCCTCTCTTGCTCATCCTTATCGCACGAGCAAGCTGGATCCGAAGCTTCTCGCTTTACCGTTAATTCTTCCGTCACTCGGAGACGATTTTCCACGCGCGTTCGAACGACCCATTTTCCTACATCCTTACCCGTCGCCTGTCTCTTACCGTTCTCACCTCCGTTCTTCGCTGTTCGTGCGTCGCAAACCGATTTGACGAATCATCCCAAGGCTCGATAATACTTTTCAAGACCGCGGACCGTGACGAGAGAACGATCTTTGTGAGAACGAGAAACACTTTTTTTTTGTGTTTGACTTTGAATCCAATAACTCTCATGATGAAATCTCCCATGAACTTGTGAAGTAATTTTTTTAACGTCCTCGCTTATACATTTTTGGTTAACGTCCCGAATAATAATTTCGGAGTCCAAAAGTGATTTTTGGATCGCGTTTTTTTTCACCATACAAAGATTTATTTATGCGTTTCATTTAAAATGAATGTTTTTTGTTTGTTCTGTTAAAGATGAGAATGCTGTGCTGACGAATCGAGAGGGAAGGATGGCCCTGCACCCGGAAGCGGCGTCCTCGAAGGCGAAGCGAGAGCAAGCGCTGAAGAACATTCTCGCGGCTCGGAGGCGTCAGCTGCTCGCTTCGAGGGGGGCCGAGCCTCGAAAAAGTCTGAGACGAGGTCTCGACGTGTCAGTGGATACAGCCGACATGCTCGAGGCGCAGGAAACTCGTCACGGTGTCTACGTGACGGTACCAATTGCGGAGCAAATCTCCGATACGACGAAAAACGCTGAAGAATCCTCGCAGCGGAGCAAAGAAACTCCAACAACGGCCTCGTACGTCAATCCCGAAAAAATTAAAACGGTTTCCGAAAAGATGGACGACTCGACGAGGAATTCTCTGCTCGCGAGAAACAGCGAGGAACGAATTTCTCTTCCTGGTAATGAAGGAAAAAACGCGTCGCTGATTCGGATGCAAAAAATATTCGAGAACGAAAATCGTCGAAAGAACACCGTCGCGATGCCGGAGTCGCTCTACAATCATTTTCGCCCGGTCGAGAGCAACATCCCCATCGAGGATATGACGCAATTTTTGTACTTCGGCCAGAAATTGCATCTGGACGGGATAAATTCGACCTCGAGGAACAATTCGCTCGAGGGGACTTCGACGTCATCGAGCGTCGCGAGCTCCCGACGTCGAAACTCGGTCAGACGTCTGAGCACGACGAGCCCGGTGCCCCGTCTCGAGGAGATAATGAACGAGGAGATGAACATCGCCCTCGAGCGGAGTACGATCGAGAGGAACAAAATTCCGAGGAGCAAGAGCGTGTTCAGGAGTCCAGGATCGGGCGCGTATTTCAGGCAATCGCCGTCGATCGCGGAGGCTGAGACCCCGAGAAACTCGTCCGAGAAGCAGCGGGAGTCGCCCCGAGACCCGTCCGCTCACGCTCAGCGTGACCAGGTGGCCGTCTCGGACGGAAGCGATTTTCGCTCCGACCCGATCGCCGTGGCCGCCTCGGCGCACCGAGCTCGGAACATTACGCACTCGGACAATCATTCGACCCAGTTACGAGAGAAAGGGACGAAAAGGGAAAACGACAGAGAAGGAGCGAAACGAGCAAACAATAATCAGAGACAATCGAACTCGTTCGATGCAGAAAAATCAACGATTTCCGATGACAAGATGCAAATAACTCCAACATCGCGGAACGAATTATTCGATAAGATAACAACCTGGCAGTCGGTCCACTCAGCTCGCGACTCGACAACGTTTTCCGCGAGCTTGGAATCTGACAACGGAATGTCGCTGAGCACGATCGACGACCTGGCGAGCTCCCCGGAGATTTCCTCAGTCCCGCCGACGACGACGAATCTGATGGCATTGACATCGCTGCGGATCGTCGTGACAGAGCCGGCGAGCTACCTGGAGAATATCTCCAAGGAAGAAACCAGAGGGAAAGAGCGGACGAGACCGAAGGAGGAGAGGAACGAGAAAACGGAGGATCGCGAATTTTCCGGTTCTTCGAGCGAAAAATCGGCAAAGAGCGAGCAGCAGCTCGGGAAAACGGAAACCGATGAAAATCTACCTGTTTCGAGAATTCCAGCGGTCGAGTCTCAAAAGACAGGGAGAACCGAGTACAGGCAGCACGCTTACGCTTACGAGATAACGAACGTGACGCGGCTGTTGCGCAACTACACCGGACCTGGGTTAAATGTCGAGCGGGGCGAGGGGAATCTCCGTCAGCGAGACGGAGAAGAAAGGGACGGGGAGGACGAGGAGAAGGGACCGGGAGGCGAGGAGGTGGCAGCGACTCCGACATTGACGAGGTCCAACGCCGGCAGCATCCAGCCCGAGATAAGGAACGGATCGGCCGAGCCGACACCGCCGAGGCACCCGCTTCCTCTTCTTCTTCTTCTTCTTCCTACTCCCCGGAGAGAAACGAACGATCGAGCTCGCGGAGCTGAACCGGCGCGCACCGCTGGCCAACTCAGTGCCGGCACGGACCTCGGCGAAGCAACTACGAGCGCTCTCGACATTTTTACCGAGCGCGACGAAGATCGCGGGATCAATAGAGAGGTCACGAGTTATCAAGATTTCGAACATTCGAACAATACGGAGTATCTCGGTGTCAGTGAAATATCAACGATTCCGGATCGGAATTCAAATTTTACGAAAATCGATGAGGAAAACGTGAAAGAATTTACAAATAGGAGTTTAGATGATTCTCGCGAGATTGATGAAAAATTCGTGAAGGAATTTATAAATCTGACGTTGACGGATTCTTCGAAGATCGATGAGGCAGATTTCACGACACGTTCTACAAGGCTCGATGAAGGAATTCTGGAGTCATCCAAAAGTTCCCCTGTGCATGTTTCGACAGACTCTTCGGAAATAGATAAGAAAATTGAGCACAATTCTGACAGCTCGTTACTACAGAATTCTACGACCGATTCTCCAATAAAAGTCGAAAAAATTATCAAAGATTCTAAAATTTTCCATACTAACGAATCCTCGACGAATTTGCCAAAAACTGACGAAAAAATTGTAAGAAATTTGCAAACTTCTGTCACGAACGATTCCCCGACTTCCTACAAGGTTGAAAATATTTCGACGAAAGAGTCGAAGAGACGGAGACTCCCTTCCTTGTCGTTCTCCTCGAATAGGAGAGTAAAAACGTCGAGGATCGTGAACGAGGAGAAAATCTCGGTATCGAGGTCGATGGAAGATCGAGCCTCGTTGACCAGGGAGAATGCTCGCGACGAGAAAACTCCGAAAAACGGGAGCGACGTTGTCTCGATGACGGGAACGAACACTGATTTCAAAACGGAAATGGAGAAAAATCTGGAACTCGGGACGACGGTCGTGCCACCGAGCACGCTGGACTCTCCACTGAAAGTTCGAGCCGATTCGGTCGCTGACGCGAAGGTGCGCGAAGCGCTCGTCCCTTCGACGACGCACGATCCATCATCGAGAATGAATTCAGTGAAAACTGAAAAAACAACGACGAGAGCGGCACCGATTTTTCCAGTAACTCCGAAAATGAAGGAGGAACCGAAGCAAGAATCCCAAGCGTCCGTGAAAAAATCATCGAACGAGACCGGATCAGACCCCGACAGACCTTTCGGCCTGGCCCAAGACCTCGACCCCTCGGAAATCCAGAAAATGTACAGATCCCAGACGAGTCCAAAGCCCGAGACGACGATGATTCCGTTCGACGAAAAATCGATGGAGGGAGCTGGAACGGACGAAGAATTTCTACGATCGCAAAATTCATCGATCGCTCGCTCGCCGGAGGTCAGAGGTCGGAATCTAGCGGACAAGACCAAGGACAAGGACGATATTTTACCGATAATGGAACTCTACAACACTTCGACGATTTTCAATAATAACGGTACAGATTTTACTGTCGATAGCGTGAGACCGATCTTGCATGAGAATAAAAACGAGACGAATTCAACGAGAACCAACGATAAGAAGGATCGTGTTCCTGACACGAGGAGAAATCCATCGAGCCACGAAACGCACAATTCAACATATTTCAACAGGACGAGGTATCCTCCGAGTTATCATCAGACGACAGAATTTATCGGGTACCGTCCTGAATTCAATTCGAGCTTCTTCGAGCCCGGAATGATTTCCGTGAGCCCTCGGGAGTCGATAAACTTGAGTGAAGTTATCACGAAACGGCACGACGGTGACGCGATTGCGAGCCAGGAGACCGTCGCGGTTGTCAGTTACATTCTCGCGACCCTCGTCGTATTCCCGATCGCCGTTGGCGTTGGGCTCATCCTCAGAAGACTGATAATTAGGAATCGTAAGGTCAGCATTTTCATGTTTTTCTTTACTCTTTTTTTACAATAATTATTAACATTACTCTTCGTCTTATCTTTGTCGCTGAGTCAAATTCGTCGTAAAGTACTTTCACGGATAAATTGATGATCGAGCGTTCTCTCGATCGGACAAATTTGATGGGATGCAAGAGGAAACGATTATTATAGCTGATTAAAGGAAGGGTCGTATGCAGCGATTACGATCGGTTATTTGAATCTTAAGACCGTGCTGGCGAGCATCTGCAAAATCACGACGGAATATAAATATTTTAAATAATAAGTCTTCAATTTTTATTCAATTTTTCCTGTTTTTATTTCTTTTTCCTCGCTTGACGAGTTCGTGAATTTTTCGTTGATCTTTATTGAGACGATATTTAAACAAAATTAATTTGATATTATTTTGTAAAATGAGGTCACTCCCACAGCATTTTCATTCATTATTTATCGGCATTAAATTTAGAATAATCTTATCGAATACGTGACAAAAGGTGAACTTATTAATCGTTTTGCAAATCTTTCTCAATGAAAAATTTTTTTTATACGGAACACAATATACTGCATTGAAAAATTTTTATTCCGTTTTTATGAATCGAAAAAAATCTATATGGACGTTTAAATTTAATTTTACTATGTATGTTTATTTGAAAAAGTGTATTTAATTTCGAAATAGAAAATTAGAAAAACACTCAAACCATCGACAAGTCGAAAGAAACACAAAAATGTTTTATTTCATGTGGAAATCGGAGTAGCTCTAATTGACAAAAATTGCTCCTCTGCAACGTTGTTACGATGAGCGTTAATTCTGAAGAGACCAAAGGAAAATGAAATTCCTCGCGAGGTTACGAAAGCCGAGCGATCGTCCGTAGTTTTTTTGGCAACGTTAGCGACACGTCAAACATTTTTTTACCGTCCAAGCAAATATTTGCGATTGCGGAATCGAATTTGAATATTTATTCTTCCTCGTCCGATGAAGTCGTTAGACGAGAATCCCGGATTGCGTAATTTTTCCAGCGAAACGCAAAGCTGTACAGTTCGACATGGCGATGTAATTGTTGTCCGCAATTACATACAGTTGATAGTGTAAAAGCATATACATACATATACAACTATTATAATACTTCGATACACTGTATTCTTTTGCATTTTTCAAAACTCGCGGAATCCTCGGATGTTTTTTCCCAGAATTTTTTTTCCCAGCGCGGATATCGACGAACCGGTATTTGCATTTATTATTGCAACGGCACGGCCGTCTTATCTGTTTCTCTCTCTCGTTCTTTCTTTTCTCTCAGGAACAAGAGACGGGAAAAATGTTTATTCCAGTGGCGATAATGAGTTTTCACGATGCAAAAACGATCGGCGTAAACGGCGCGTAAATTTTCATGCAAAATCGCGAGGAACGAACGCCCACGCTCGTTTTTCCAATTTATATACTTAGGTCTATCCCCATAATCATTGGATGCGATCGTCATCATGAGCGTCATTACGATCGTCGGTTACCTCATTCCGCCCAGTCAATTTTTTTTCTCGTTTCCTCGATCATTCAAATCGTGTATTCAAACGATCGGTTTCAGGGAAACACGTTCTCATCGATTCGCGAATCGAGAGTTTTGCGGCAGATTCACTCGCTGCAAATCGATCGAATCCGCAGGAAACGTTTTTTCTTTTCTTCTTTATTTTTTCAACGTTCTTTCTGAACAAAGGCGCGATTACGCGATTTTGTCGATAATTGATGATCCGCCTCGAAAATAATCGTTGCGCAATCTCGTCCGGTAACAATTGGTTTACAAAAGTTGATGTTTCGCCACGGAATGCGAAAATTTACGTTTTTCTAAATCGAATCGTCGATGCGCTATCAATTTCGCTAATTTCGCATCGAGTTTCGATCAATAATACGACAACGTTGACACGTTCCCTCGTTAAATTTGCATTCTCATTTTACGCCGCTCTCATTGTTTGCTTTTTTTACCATCCGTTGTCTCTCGAGGAGACGTTTACTCAACGTCCCATCTACGTCAAGACGCGACCTCGAGTTGAGGAGAGACAAAAAACTTTTTATTTTCCTCGACTGAAATTCAATTCTGAAAAAAAAATATTATTAAGATTTTTTTTAAATTAAAACGTTCGTTAAAAAATGCATCGTGTTTATTTGTAACAATTTTGGTGGCCAATTTTATTTTGAGATTGAGGGAAATTGAGCTAAATCGAGAGGAGTTTCGTTCACTGACATCGAGTTTGCTTGCGCAGGTGCTCGAGGAGTCCGACACGTCATCCGAGATAAGCTGCAGAAAAGACGCTCTCAATCTAGAGAACGGAGACTTTAAAAGTTCGATCGAAAAAGCCATAACGAAATTACCAAGAATTCAGCATTTGGTGAGCTCAAACATGTGGATTTGATTTTTTAACATTTTTTTCATCATTTTATTCTCATAATTTTTTCCTCCCAATTTTTGATATAAAAATTGTCCTCTTTGCATTTTTCTCTCATAATTATTTCCTAACAATTTTGCCAATGATTTATTTTCGTCTTGTCTCCGTAATTCTCTTCAAGATTATATTAATCGAATTTTCCTCAGTGTCACGAAGCCGAAAAGCCTCCGCCTCCAGCTTCGCAGGAATCGCGATGGGAATTCCCGAGAGACAAGCTGAGACTTCAGACGGTCCTGGGACAGGGAAATTTCGGTCAGGTCTGGAAGGCCGAGGCGGACGATCTGACCGGACACCAGGGCACTACGAGACTCGTCGCCGTAAAAACGGTGAAGGAAGGCGCCTCGCCGAGAGAAAAAGAGGATCTCATACGTGAGCTCGAGATAATGCAGCAATTAGGTAATCATCCAAACGTCGTGACGCTCCTCGGATGTTGCACGGAAGAGGGTAAGTTTTACGATACGTTCATTATTTTCCTCTCCATCTTCTTATTTTTCTCCAGAAATAGATAATGGAGGATAAACATCGGCCTAATAACTCGACAATGAAATTTTTTCAATTCGCCAATCGAATTTTCAATCCTCGTCGTTTTCCGAGATCTCCCTACGATAATTGCTTTCCCGAAGTGTCTAATCTTGCGGAGATTAATCCTGGAAGATAACAGTCCTCGCGACTACATTAGCCTCTGATTAGCCGTCTACTCGGTGGCGAGGCGATTAATACCCACCAATCTGACTGACAATCATCCTCGATTTATTCTTTATCGCGCAGAGACTCGAGGTTAACACGTCAAGTGCGAGAAATCGAGAAAAATAATTTATCCATCATGGAGTATTTTCCATAAAACTTTTCGTAATATTAGGGTCAGGAACGAGGTTTACTTGTCAATAATAATTGAGAAAATAATAATGCATTATGCAATATTTTCAATTAAAATTTTTGTGATATCGTCAATTTGCTAGTTTTAATGTGTGCCTAAAACACATTTGCAAATAATTTTCTGTTTTTTTATTTAATTTTTTATTAAAAAAGAAATGTCAGTGAAGATAAACTTATCGAGAACGAGATTCAACAATCGTTTTTGTCCATCGTTCAGTATCGAAATTTCTTGTGATATTAAAAGTTTAATTTGTCGAGTACGAGTGGAAAAAAAACTTTTTGTTCATTATCCAATATTTTTCATAAAACTTTTTGTGAAATCGAGGTCAACCTGTCAAGTGCGAAGTGTAAAAAAACATTCGCCTACTATTTATTATTTCCCATCTATTTTTCGTAATGTTGATACAACTTATCAAGAGGCTTGAAACATTATTTGTCCATTATTTAGTATCGTCATTAAAATTTTTCGTAAAATGTAGGTCGACCCGCGTGAGGCTTAAAAAAACATTAGTCCATCGTTCCGTGTATTTCCTAAAATTTTTCGTAATCCCGAGTAAACTTACGAAGTGCGAGTTTAAAAAAAAAGATTTGTCCATCATTTAGTATATTCCATAAAATTTTTCGTATTATCGATGTCGTGGGAGCGAACAGGAGCTCGGGATGAACTTGGAGCTTGAGACGTCACGGTGAAATTGATGTCCGGGTAAAAGTCGTGCTGAGAGTATCATTGTCATCGTTCGTCGAAGCGAGGTAGACTCGAGGCTACCGCGGTTACTCCTCACGACTCACGAACTCCGTGTGTCTTTATCAGCTTTCGCGAAGGCCCTTGAAAATCGAATGAGGAATATGCGAAAGATGAAAAGCTGGGGAGAGAGAAGAACTGAGGGAGAAGACGAAGAAGAAGAAGAAGAAGTAGTGGAGAAGACGGGAAGAATCGAGGCTGGAATGAAGTGAGGCAAGGAAAAGGCAAGAAAGAAGAAGAGACACGAGACGGACCATTACGGCCGTACGCTTGAACATATCCATAGAATAAATTTCCATACATGTGTACAGGGTGTCCTCAAAACGTATATTGATAATAACGTGGTCAGATTCGTGATGAAATTTCAAGATGAAAGTGCTTTGAGCGTTTTCCGATGCGATTAAATTCTGCGGAGTTATCGCTGATTTAAATTTCAGCCAATCAGCGCGCGACACGCGTCAACGTTCTATTGGCTGTTACTCTATTATTAATAACTCGTGACTGGTGCGTCATATCGAAAAGTCGTTCAGGACTTTTCGTTTTGGAATTTTCTCAGGAATCTTATTTTCATGAGTTTGCCTTTGAACTTTGCGACACCCTGTATAGAAATATATGCGATCCAGCGAGTAGCTCGCGCCCGTGAGTTTGTCCCTTGCGCCGTACGTCGCGTGCCACTCTCTCGCTCGCTCTTTCTTTCTCTCTCTCTTTCTCTGTCGAACACAATACGGCCATTAAGGTCCGCGTTCGCCTGACGGCGTCATCTGCCTTTGGCGCAGCCTCGACGATTGACGTCGCAAATATGCACCGGAGAAATGTCTCGCGTTTCTTTTTCCATTCGTGAACAAAGAGGAGACTTTCCTCGTAACGCGTGGTCTCGATTAAAAGCTGATGATGCTATGCGATTCCGGAGACCTCATTTTTTGCATCTCCAATGCAAAAATCATGCAGAGGAGAGAGAATAAATCTTTCGAGACGGAACGTGGCCTTGCAGGGCGGACGAGGAAAGTTCGAGCCCTGAATTTTAATACAAACGCAATTCAAGATAAAATTTTCAGATGAAATTCTCACTCGACTCTGTGATTTTTTGTTTTTTTTTGTAATCGTGTGATTTTTGGAAAATCCATTAGTCATAGAGATTTGACACTGAAAGCCAGAGGAGATTGACTTCGGAGGTGGTAAGAAATTTAGAGGAACGTCTGATGCAAGACAGGAGTGCATTAAGAATGAGGAATAGCCCGAGGCTTGGAGCGTTTCACGAAATGGTCTTGCAAATAAATCGTTGGCCGAGAGGAGAAGAGCCAGCCCGTTATCTCCGACACTCGTGAATGTGACTCTCCTTCTCTTTTTCCCTCATATTTTCTCTCTTTCTCTCGCCTTCATGAAAAATACTTCGAGGCCCGAACCGTTTAGCCCGGCGAAATTAATAGCTGGTACGAAAAGTCGACTTTAGTGTCAGGTCCGAGAACACGCTTTTTCGGCAGCACGCCATAAAACGCTTTACCTGCACGCATCAGGACTGTCGAAAATCCTTTTTATTTTCTCTCCACAATCACCGAAATGAGTCTCGCAGGCGAGAGAAGAGACCGAGGGAAATATCGGAGCTCTAGCCGCAGACGCTTGAAAAATGAACGCTCCTCCAACCGCCCAGTTTTATTATCTATTGTGGTGCTTCGAGAATCTTTGGAATAGTCACTGATTGCCGTTGCATGTTCGGACAGACAGCAAAAAACTTGCGAACCATTATCACCGATATCTTATGATTATTTACGAATTCTTTTCCTGATGTTTATTTTTATAGAATTTTTTTGTATTCTTTTTTGTTTATACTATTAAGTAGAATCGACTTCTCGGAGAATCAAAATTTCTAATTTTGTTGGAGAAAGTGAAACTCTTTGAATTAATTTTCTCTCATTGTTTCTTCAACCGATACTGCTGACGGAAATTCCAATCACAGTATTTTTCATTATTATTTTTTGGTATCATTCCGGCAAGGTTTTTTGCTCCGACCTTGCGACATGGTACGTCCTCCGGGGAAATTTCAAACCGAAACGTTAAATACTGTCATTAACCGTGGCACCATATCTGAATACACAAATGAATATCTAAATGCTTTATGAACGGCTGTCGGGCGTACTCTTCTTCAAAATTCGCTTCGCTTTTTTTTCGAGGACGTAAAAAAAGAGAGAGACGAAAATATTGAAAATGCTGACCAAGCTTGCGTGAAAAAAAGATAACAAGAAAAATCATGAGTACGATTTTTTACGACCCAGTTAAAAGTATTTTATTTTCAAATGAAATATTTGTCGATTTCGCGAATCGATAAATAAAAGAGCAATTTCTCACTTTTATTATTTCAAGGCTCACGGTTAATGCTCGAAATATATCGTTTATTCGCCGATTGAGCACGATTTTTCATAGCTTAGTTTAAAATATTGAACTTCCAGCGAAGTGTTTGATGACTTTTCGAATCGATAATAAAACGTAAATTTTTCTTTAAAGGTTTTGACATTTTATTTTAAAACGTGCAATCAGTTCTGGAACACTTGTTTTCTGCGATTTGCCGTGTGCTTCTATTGTTATTATTTCTTTATCATTGCACGTGCGCACCTTGCGAATCTTTACGAGCGCCCGATAAGAGTTTCGCCGCGGAAATGGCGACGATCCGAGAGCGTCGGAGCGTACACGCGAGAACTCTTTTTTTTCTCTTTTTCTCTCTCCTTTGCTTTTTCCTTTTCCCCCGACATCGTTCCGCGGAGCTTGACTCGTTGTTTTTCAGGCTCGTGGCGCGCTTGAATCGTCTATTGTTTTGCATTCGCCACGATTATTGTTTCCGACATGTGTGCCGTATCGTTCGAGTCCCAGCCGTGAGCGCGATCGCCGAGAAACGCACGCACGTCCTTTGGCGCATCGCATTTTTTTCTATTTTTTTAAATTTATTAATTTTTTTTTATTTCTCTTTTGCCCATTCTTCCCTTCTATCTCTGCCACGTCTTTTTTGCCATCCCAACCATCACCAGGACCAATCTACAATGCATCAGAGACACGAACCGGAAGTTTTGCGCGTAGGCGAGATCTTCGCGCACGAAAAATTGCGAACAAAGTCCCTCCAGTCCATTAGCGTCATGAAATTGAAAATTATTTAAAAATGAACCTCACAATTTTTTCTTGAATGTTTATCACGCAATTTAATTTATTCTTTCATCATATTATAAATTTTTAATAAAAATACTAATAAACATATAAATTAATATAAAAATTAGCAAAAGAACTGTACCATCATGCACGAATGTATGTTGAATTTCTGGATACAATTTTAAAAAATTATTACCCTTTCGTGTCGGACTCTAAAAACGAATTCTGAGAGTAAGCGAATAATTAGACTCGTCTCGGGCTCAATATGTAAATGCGTATTTTTCTAATTGCAGAACCACATTATCTGATCCTCGAGTACGTCATGTATGGAAAGTTACTGGCTTATCTGAGGGACCATCGTACGAGGCAGGACTTTTATAATTTTAGCGAAGATTCCGCCGCTCTTACGTCTCGAGACTTAACCGTATTCGGTTACTGCGTCGCCCGCGGCATGGAGTATCTCGCTTCGAAAAAAGTAATTATCTATTTCCTCATGCAATTTTTTTTTAATTAAAAAAACATTCCTTAAAAAATTATTTTGTTTTGAAAAAAAATTATTATTCAAAGGACAAAATTTTGTTATTGGAGACTTTTCGCATCGTATTTTTTGCAACTGCGTCAATTTTTACGTAATTTTTCATCCTCCAAAACAATCACATCTCTCGTTTCGTAACTGAGCGTCGATTGGTGCATCGTTTCTTTTTTTTCCTCTTTTTCACCGATAAAAAAAGATTCGAACGTCATCCTCAATTTTTTTCTGCTCCTTCATTTTCTTAATTCTCTCCCGTCGTCGGTAACGTGCAATTAACGAGACCGGGTAATGAATAGTCGCTCGAGAAACTCAGCAACGACACTTGTTGCACTCTCCGGGACGAATTTATTAATCTTTTTATACGAATTTATAAATCATTTTGTACTTTTTCTTATTATTCTGTTTTTTATTCTGTCTCTCATTCGAAAGCACGAGACATCCTCTTCAGAACGATCAAATTATTCGTGTCAAGAGTGTCGTCGGTCGCGTTGGGCAATTGTTGTTAAATTAGTGAAAAGGTTTTTGTACGCCGAAAAGATTGGTGCGCGCTTGTCGCCATTTAACGTAATGACGGGGCTCCTTCGTGAGAGCTCCCCGAGAATCCTACTTTCGTAGTGACGAAAAAAAGATTATGTTTCTCACAACGAATGGAACAACAAAGCTACGATGCACAAATTGAAACAGAAAAATTCACAAATTCCCGAATATGTTCAGAATCAAAAATCACAATTTTTTCAATTATTGAGTACGACCAAACGATTATCGATACGACCGACGCGAGAGTTTGTCAAAAATTGGTTGTTCAAGGATCAACTGGAAAAGTTTATGCGTAAAAAGAAATATGAATTTTTTGTTCACACATTCTTCGGATATTTAATTTCGATATTGATTTTTTTCCTTTCAGATTATCCACAGAGACCTCGCAGCGAGGAACGTTCTCGTGGACCACAATAAACTGTGCAAAATCGCGGATTTCGGCATGTCGAGATTCGCGAATGAGGAAGGCGAGATAATCGAGGCCAGGCACGGACGAAACGCCCTGCCGATTCGGTGGATGGCTCCGGAGTCTCTCATTTACTCGCTCTTCACCACGAAAACTGACGTCTGGAGTTTCGGGATTCTTATGTGGGAAATCGTGACTCTGGGTAAGCAAAAAAACAATTTATTTTATTTTCTTTATTTGTAAAAGAAACAAACGAGAAAAAATGTCACAATTCATTTTCATTAATAATTAAATTATTTAAGAAAATTAAAAATTATAATTGACTTGTGAATTCGAATTTGTAATATACATGATATTGAAAAATTGTTCCAATTGAGAATCATTATGTGATTATTCTTTCCAGATATATCTCTAGCTCGTTTGTCGATACTAAAAATAAGAATTCTTTTTTCAAGGCTCAACTCCTTATCCGGACATGGCGGCTCGTGAGGTAATGAGGAACGTGCAGAATGGTTACAGGCTCGAGAGGCCGTCGCACTGTCGAAGCGAGCTTTTCCGAGTAATCTCCAGGTGCTGGCACGCCGATCCGGACCGGAGACCAGAATTCCAAATTCTCAGAAGGGACATGGCCCAACTCCTCGAGGACGGAATGAACGGCCACTACGTCGACCTCGAAAGTTTCGCTTCCGAGTGCACGGACTGAATCCCTTTGTCTTGAGAGACAAATAAAAAAAGCTCTAAAAAAGCTTTTTAAATATCTCGAAATTCGCATCGTTGGAATCGGCAACCATTTCTCATCGGGAAAAAAATGATTAAATTTAAAAAAAAAGATTTATACTCGTTTTTCAAAAGTTTTTATGATAACAATGCGATTTTATAAAAATTTCAAATCCTCGAAGCCAAAAAAAAAATGAAAAAAAAATTAATAATTCCTTCCAAGGATGCAAACTTCGACATAATCTTGTTCTATCTTTAAGTAAGATTTGTTCGCATTACGATAGATTGGCAATGTGGCAGTTTCCACAGTGTCCCAGCCATTTCTTGGAGAGCTCGTGGTTCGCATAATTTTTAAATCGTGAGGCTGATGACGTACAAAAATAAGAGTAGCTCGATGGAAAGAATGTAGTAGGATAAAAATGAAGGTACAGTTGAGAGACGCTTAGCGCATACAGTCGTCGAAAAAGATGTGATAAATTTAATTATTTCGATAAAGGTTCTAAGATTGGTTCTTAAAAAATATCGCGCAGATGAAGAAAACATTGAAAAGTATTAAAAAATGTTCGAAAATACTAAAAAAATCTTGAGGCTTTTTGAAAAAATATTTTGAAATTAGAAAAAAATTCGAGATTATTAATATAATGCTCAAAATAAAAAATATTATTGATTTTAAAAATCACTTTCGGGCTAAGTTATACTGAAAATGAGGAACAATATTAAACTAAAAACCACGTCCAAGTTAAAAAAAGCTCGAATTGATTTTCAAATATTAAATACTCGATCTTATATCAATGTAACTATAAAAATTTTGCGTTGACTGTGCTCGCCAAAAATGCTCAAACGTATCGCTTTTGGAAGTGTCAATATTTCAGCGCACTCGCAAAAAAAAGACAAAAATATTCTTTCGTAACAATGGAGAGCCTCTTCGTGCTAATACTGTAAATAGAAAGCTCACTGTCGGCTCGATCGAGTCGCGAAATCAAAATGCACGACGCCGAACGAGATTCGGTTCTCTCGCCTAAAATAACGCCGTCCCTTCGATTTTTAAGAATACAAAAAAAAGGAGCCTTAAGTTTATTTTCTTAATCATTCTAGTCTTTCACGCGTGTTGAAGTGGCGATCGGTGACTTATTCGTCAGAAAAGACTCTCACCATTCAACGAGAGTGTGATATTTTTTTTCTCTTTTGTTATCGAATATACGCGCATACTTATACTCAAATAAATAATGATTAATCGTAATTATTACAAATTAAATTCCTTGTCCTTTCCTGTGGAAAATTTTTTTTTCGTGTAAAAAAAATTGTATCATTGCGAAAAAATCGTCTTCTATAAAAATGACAATCCAGCCGTGAACTTTTACACCGGAAATTTGGAGCACATAAAAATGTATCAAGAACACACGTTTTCAGCAATAAACGTTATTCCATTTTAAAATGTTTTTTTTGTCGAATTATTTCTTTGGCTGTATTTATGTGTTTATTATTTCTCGAGTTATTTTTTATTTTTTTCTAAACGTTCATATATCTTAAAGATGTAAATAAATATAAAATATTAATTCGTTTCTCTAATAAACATTTACTATTCATAAAAACAAATGTTAAAAAAAAGAAATGATAATTCGAAGAGGAAAGAAATTTTGTGTAAGTGTGTCAAACGATTCTCTCCGATATTTATAATTGCTGGAGAGGAAGAAACGCGCGAGCGGGGCATTTGTGTAAAATCATAAATGTAGGAAAAGGAGCGAGGAGGAGTGGAGATTGCTCTCTTGGAAAACAGTGAACGATTTCGCGTGAAAATTTATGCACTTGCATGTACGCGTTTTCTGCACTTTATTTCAGACAAGGCTTCAATTAAAATCGCATTACTTTTGTTTCGTTGGCAATCTGCTTCGAATTCCGTTAGGCTGGGACCAGGAATTTTTCTATTCTGTAACGAAGAATTCAGCAGAGAATAAGTTTTTTCCCATGACTCCGATATTTTCGTAATCATTATCTTTTTCCTACTCATTCCCAATTTTATTCATATCAATTTATGATTTTCAGATAAATTTTATTAATCTAATTTAATAACTTTCCCTATTTTTCAGTAAAAAATTTAAAAAATGAATATTGATTTTTATTCCTTCTGTTATTTAATTTTCATGCCCGTTATTTATAGATCAATTTCACAAATCCGATGTAATTAAACATCGATAAAAAGTAAAGTCACAATAAAATTTTTTATCGAAGAGCAAAGTTCTCGTTTCACTTTCTCTCTATTTTGCTTTTCCATTTTTATTCGCGCAGCCTCGGGAAATCCGCGAGCACTCGTAAGACCGTTCTCTCTTGAATATCACTGGGTCAGTAGTCGTAAGTTGTAAAATCGCATTAGTTCGAGAAAGACTTTCGCCGAGTGCAGGAATATTTCAAGCGTGTGCTCGACGATGGGTTCGATACAAGAGTTGATACAAAAAATTTTTAAGTTCAACTACAACGTGTAACAAAATAGTTAAAATCTTCATCATAAATAATACATTATTTATTATAAAATAAATCAAGAATTTTCATACGAAAAAAAAAAAAAATAAATAAATACTTCGATATTTAACAAAAAAGAGCGAATTATTTAAATTTTATAGAAGTTAATTTTGAAAGATCAAAAGTTCAAAGAATGTTATTACGACGTTTGTTCTAAATATTTTGCAATAATAGCTTAATCAACTTTTTATTGAGTAATAATTTTCGAGAAACTTTTCATGAATAAAAATGTGTATTTAGAAAAATCCATCATCTCATTTTGTCGCAAATTGTCATGGTCTCGAGCTCCAGAGCTCTCTCCCTCGGATCGCATTCTCTCAAGGAGTAATAGGTTGTACCGGCATTGCGTACGGATATTTCTCGTGTATAGCATCTTGTACGGTGTACGTACATCACGTACAAGGGTTACACGCGGTATGCCTATAGATTTGCAGTGCCCGATCGCGGAGAGCAGGATCTCTTTGCACGAGCGAGGTAACAGTCGATGTTACCGCGGCTCGGCTGCCTCGTCGAGCCTTCCGTACCTCCTTACCTACCGCAATGAAACGACCTAACCGGAAACTCCCTCTCGATGGAGCTACAAAATTGACTGGGAGTCCAGAGCTTCCGATCAAGATCGTTCATTGTTTTTTTTTTTTGCATTTTTTATTTTCTCTTGTTTTCATGAGTTTTTTTTCTGCCGCTTATGGTAGTTCGATTACGACGACGAGGAAATTTGCCCGCCGGGCAAACATGCAAATTCTCCTGACCTACGTTTTACGCAAAAATGATAATTTTATCACCTCTAAAATAAAAACGTGTTTCAATCATTTTGACACATGACACGTGACGTCAATAGGGTTAGGTGCAAGTCTTATCTTGTCAAAAAGTATTTTTATCTATTTATATATTTATATTGTTATTCCAATTTTAGTTAACGGATTATTCTATTCATAGAATATTTGAAATATAATTATCACTAATTTATTTCGGTATTTCTAGATGAATGTTGTGGTATACAAAAATATTAGGAAAATACATGCATAACATATCTTTTCCCATTCGTGCTTGTCTTTCAATCAATACAAATTAAATTATACTTCCAGATTTTGTACGATGATTTGTCGTCAGTTTGTTCATCGTTCCTTAAATTTTTGTATTTCGATGTTGGATTGTCGGATTTATCGGGTTATATCTGAAGGTAAGTGATCTCAATGGTCGAACATGTCCAATAATTGACTAATACTCGATTTATTCAATTTAATCATATAAGAATTTGGTTGTTTTTCGCACATAAAAAATTATATACCATGCAATTTCGTCAACTTGAAAAATTTCAATCTCATGTAGGCAAAAATTAAATTTTACTACCCGTATAGCTTTTCTCGAGGGAAAATCTCATCTCCGACTTTTTCCGCGAAGAGAAAACGCTTCCCGGGTCATATCGATTTCCGACGCAATTGAGAGTCAATCACGAAAGCTGGAGGGAGTGAAAATGTTTGAGGATATTCGGAGATGGTTCCTGGATAGGAAATAAAGAAGCTGAGACGGTATGAGCCGATTCGTCGAGCGAGTTGGCCGACTTGCTCCCACCGCGGTGGCTCATCGCAAACGACGTCGGTTTCTCGGTCACGGCCACTATCCGCCGCGATGCGATACAGGTGGGGCAAATCCATGCTTCCAACGTTTCTCCATTATCCGACGCACATCTTATTTCAGCTTCTCTCCAAACCTCCAGATTCTCCTTTTTTTGTACTCAAACACTCTTGATTTCAGAAAACAACTTTTTTTTTACTTGTTTTCTTCGTGTTATTTACCTCGTTCTCGATTTTGATTATTTTTTATTCCTACTCTAAAAGAGATATCTTTCTTTTTTTTATAAAAAATTCTCAATGTTTTCGTATGAAAAAAATTCTTAATTCCTTTCAATTGAAAACGTTTCTCGATTTTTATATTAAAAAAAAGTTCTAACCACATGTTGAACATAAAATTTTTAAGAATTTCTCGTGATACGTCCTGGATTATAATTCACATTGAGATACCGATAATTTTAAGATAAAATATGACATGAAGAGTTTTGTACACTCGATTTTTGTTAATCTTAGAATATTTTCCAAAAAAATTAAATTTTTAATAGATATGAGTCTTGATACTCAAAAAAATTTAGTACCTTGACATAGGAATAATTTCTACCACATTTCATTACAAATGTATTTAGTTCAACTTGGTTAATTCAGTTGTTAAAAAAATTGGAAAAAGTGTTGATGATGATTTGTTGAATGCATACAAGTAATTTCATTCAATTCTATGAAAATGCTTTCACGATACTGCGATAAACGGGAAAATAATCCGGAGCGTGTAAAAATTCGACACAATCGCACTCATCGACTCTCGCGTCTCGTGACGAAATATGGAAAAATAAATCGTGCGAATTTTAATTTATAAGGAAATTATTTTCAGGAAATGCTCTTTCGTTTCTCTCTCATTGTACGGAGCTGAATTGCGAGCTGCCAGATCTAACGAGCAAGGACCGCGTGCGCTTCTCCCTCCTCCCGTGAGAAAATCCTTTCGCCCCACCGCGTGGATCACCCGCGTGGTGAACAATTTTTGACCTACAAAAAGCGGACGTGGAGATGGTTAAACACCTGTACGGAAACGGACGAGAGAAAGAGAGAGGAGAGAAATTACGAGGAGAAAGAGAAACGAGTCGGACGTTCATCTCGCGGGCCACAAACTCGCTCGCTCTCGCTTCGTGAATTCGTCACTCGAGCTTCCTCGTCCTTCAGTCTTTCGCGACAATCAGACGCAACGAGCGCGTCCTCGCTCTTCTTTTTTTTTATTCCGGTTGATACTGAATGTTGGGTGAATTTGTGATTAAAATCCTTTGAATTCTGGCCACTGTTCAAAATTACCTCGAGAGGATTTCCTCGCTGCCGGCAAAATGAAGTTCGGACGTGCAGCTTCCGCCTTGCCTTTTGTGGTGAGTTTTGACAGAATTCATGTATTCGCACATTTTTATTACGTTTGTTAATTTTTATCAATCTATTATTAAAAAAGTTAAATATACGATACATAAAAAGTAAATACATAAAAATTAAGTAAAAAAAATTGTTATTGTAACTAAATGAAATTTTTAAAATATTTATTTTGTTGTCAGTTGCTCAAAATGCAATCAACACGTGTCATTCCTTAAAAAATCGTATCAGATATTTAAGAAAGCCTGAAATATCTTGAAGAATGTTGATGTAGACTTATATTAAATTGAATAAAGAAGTTTATTTTGAAACATCGAATGGTGCCGGCTAATTTCGAGAAAATTCCATAATGAAGGTCCAAATTCCTTGTTATTCGATTTAAATTAAAATTTGATTAAGTCCAAAAAACGACGGAATCCTACGGACTACAGTTTATTAACGAGATTAAATTTTCTTTGGGCCAGATAATTTTAATTCAGTCAGAAGATTATTTTATTTAAAATTGTTTATGGTGGAACATATAAAGACGACTAAATTAACTACAGACACTTTTATTGATACGAATAATAAAATTAGTTTGTCCTAGATAACTCCACTCCTTTCGATACATCATTTTATTTGAAATTAGCTCGTCTGAGGGAATTTACTCCTTCATTTAATATATGCCAAGATTTCACCTCGTTAATGCTTTCATTCGATTCCGAACCGACGCGTCCGTGGAACGCGTAACTAGCTCATTTTCAAGATAATCACGCGTTTTCACCTCCTAGATCAAAATAGGACATAAATAATCTTTCTCCTTGCAGGTAGCTCTGATTATTTCTTTATCGATAGCAGCCGATACTGAGGAAGAAATTCTGGGTTCGGATTACGGGGATGGTTCGAAAAATGGCCAGGAAAGGATTTTGTCGAAATCGGGAGACAATTTCGCCAGAAATAGAACAGGAAAAGTCCACGAAGCTGTTTCATCGGTAAGTTAAAAAACTTTTTTTTTCGTTATTTCAATTTTGATTTTTTCCCCGTTATTTCAATTTTGATTTCTTTCCCAGGCGCTGAGAGTCGCGGAAAAGAGAGAACAAATCAGTCAAGTCCTGCCTATAATACGAAACATGTCACCACCCCAAAAATTGGCATTGGCGAACCTCGTCAGTTCGAGAATATCCCGCAACGAGTCCCTTTCTCAACCTCTGGAACGATCTTTAATCATAGATGATGATAGAGCCAACGCGACACGAGAACTCATGCTCCCGATTAGCATGGACGTCGCTAAAATCCTCGCGGAGGAAGAAAACGGCACGGAATTGCCCGAGGAATTGCCAGAGGTTTTTTATTTTTATTTGCACCATTTAATTTAAAAATTGACTTTCATTATTTTCTTAGCAAGACTGAAAAATTCTTTTAATCGACACCGTCAATATATTTTTGGAAATTTCAATATGTCCTTTGATTGACACACGATTTTCCATTGACTTTGAAATTTCATTTCTGTAAATTCTACACACTAAAAAGGAAGAGTTCAAATTGAAAAAAAGAGCTCACGAGTATGTAAAAAAAGCCAAAATTTCCATAAAGTACACAAAAAAAGAAGATTGTTTGCACAAGCAACACTCCCGTTTGGTAAACTCGTTCCGAGTCAATGAACAATGTGCGTTTATCTCTCGTACGAGCGTGGAAGATCGCGCTAGAAAGTTTGCCAGAGGAATATAAAGAAAGAGTAAAAAAAAGTTTTGCTCTCCCTCACTCGCATCCTTCCGCACGGTGAACTTGGATTCGAGTCGAGTCATCGTGGAGACTCTTCGCCTGGAAACCTCGATTGGCTCCAGCAGAGCGGTCCACTTTTTTTCGCCTCCACTCTCGATTAATCCTTCCGAAAATCTCATTTTTATTGCTTAGAACATAAAAATATTATGACGAACTTAATGACGATATTCCAAAAGTCAATGTCAACATTGTGAAATGCAAAAGGAATTTAATTAACAATATAATAAAATTTTTCTTTGTTTTTAACTATTTATAGTCTCATGAACTTACAATTTTTGTTTTTGATTTTTTATATACCATTTTTCGGTGTTTGATAGTTATAATCAATGTTAATCGTTATATTTTTCGATATATTCAACTGAACTTTTTTTGTTTAATAACAATAAAATTGTTTTAAAAGCGGTCAGAAACTGCCGAGTCCAATTTTAATAAAAAACACAAAGTTCCAATATCATGAATAATTTGTTGATAATATCGTCGTTTAAAAGTACGTTCATGAACAGGGTTATTAAATGAAATGCGAATATCCGGAAACCACATAAATATTTCAATTACATCGTGAGAAACAATGTTCAAAAAATTCTTTGTCAACGAGTAATCTTCTTAATGTTTTCCGTGTGATAAAGAGTGAATAGTTCACACTTTGTGCTGGCGCGTTGAACTGTTCCAGACTCGAATCAGCGCGTGACTCAAGAAATTCGAATTTCATCATACGCCAGTGAATTTCCATTCAACAGAGGATGTATGATTTTTTTATGTTAGTTTTAATGTTGCGGAAATTTTGCAGGCGCAGGAGCTGAGACTACTCGCCAGACCCGGAAGAGTTCGTCGCCCTTACTATCGACTTTCGTCACCGCTTCGCCGATCACCAGCTGTTAATCGTAGGAATGTTTTTCCGGGTAAAATTATTTTACAAAAAAAAAATTTTTTTAAAATTATTTCTAAACACATTATGTGAAATATAATCATGTGTTTTGTTGTTCTTTTCTGAAGTTGAAGGAGGATCTCGATACGTTTCGAAAAGACCGAGCAGACGACCGTCGAGTGATTCCAAAAAAGAGCCCTCGACAGATGACTGCAAATTTTTTACCAAAACCGTCTGTCTCGAAGCCTCGAATTATCCGCAGTGAGTAATATTTGTTCCACTTACATCTTGCTTAAAAACAGAAAATATTTGCTGTATTTATATAAATTATTTCAAATCCGTTGCTAATTCTGCTAATTCGTTTAAAGTCAATAAATGACGAGTTCAAATTCGTAAATCTAGTGAAGCTATCACGAGAAGCATCAGAGGAAACAAGGAAATGGTTTCAGCATTACTGACGGATTACAAAATGGACGAAGATTCCGAAATTGACGGAGATCGCCCCTCGGTATTGCCGTTGGAAACTCGCTACGAGGGTAGACACGAAAATCGTTACGAAAACAACGAAATTAAGAGGTAAAACCCATATTTGTAATTAATTTATTCTCATAAAATATCATCTTACAAATAAACTATTAATAAACTTTTTCTCAAATACGAAAAGCATGTTAAAAACTCTATTTACAAAAAATTAAATAAAAATGAATCTAACGAGAGTGTGAACCGAACGACAGCTCGGTAAGGAGGGTTCGCAATTCTCAGGCGCAAGTTCTCTCGCCTTTCACATTAAATTCACATAAAAACTACAATTTACTCAGAGACACATTCGATTTCGTTGCATTCCAAAAAAAGAATAATATTTGCACTCGATGTACACCGCATCACTCAACGATCTGTAACAATCCATTCAATTTTCTACGGATGAGAAGATCCGCGAGTTACCCTCATGACTTCATTCTGTTACGGCTCCTGCGATCAACGAATCGCGGGTATCGTTAAGCGTCAGGCTTTCTAGACATGTGGTTTGCACGGAAATTATTTTCATTATTTTTGCGAAATAGGGACACAAATTTTGTCCGCATTTTTATGTACCTCTAAAAAAACTAAATAAGGAAATACGTTTGAATTTCATCTACACTTTTATTTACTGTGAATAGAAATGAACTCAAAAATTAAGTTCTTACACAGAGATTTGAGGTGGAAAAATTCTAATTTTTATCGTAACTTACAGACGTGCCGATTATCCCTATGAAAACGTAGAGGAAGGATTCACCTGCCCTTCGACCGTCATGTATGCTCGACCTCAGCTCGCGAGAGCTGTTTCCGGGTCCTGGAAATACATAATCAACACCGGAGAACACACTCAGACTCTGCGCCTGGAAAAATGCTCGTATGATAATATTACTTATTTATATTCTTTAAATTTTACTAAAAATTTTATTTGATGAAAAAATATCATCTCTTTATCTCTTAAAAAATAAAGAGTAATAGAGTTGCTTCTTAACAAGTTACGATTTCGGAAGAATCGTTTTTGTACCGAGTCGTGACGAATTGCTTTCGCAAGATTCTGCTGAATGCGAGATCATTGACACTCTATTACATCAAAGTAATCATACTGAGGCCTAAAAACCGTGAGGTTTAAAATTCGTTCTGGATTAATTGGTCCTAGGAATATAATCGATAATTACGATTGCATGACAATTGACAAAACAAACAGTTTTATTAGTGAAAAAAGTTCACACTTTTTCGGCTCTTTCATTGTACACTTACACTAAACGTCTTTCTAAATTCGTAGTAAATATTTCAATAGGTAATTTAATTTCGGCGCAGGTCGAAAAGAAAAAAATTCTGTTCAATTTTTGTTGGATTATAATTACTCATTAGGATTACAATACTTTAATGGTATTTTTAGATTTGATGATGTTTTATTGCCAGAAATCCAAAGGCCAGCTGCTCCTTCATATCAGAAAATTATCGTTCATCGTGCACTCAAGTTTACAATTACCATCGTCTTCTAACGTGGGAAGCTTCCCTCGGTCTTCACATGGACATATTCAAAGTACCGACCTGCTGCAGTTGTCACGTCCACGGTTACACTGATCTCTTCCCACCCATCCAAAAAGATCCGCGACCGAACCATCAGGAGAGCTTTCCCGGAGCTGAATTCGCAACCGAGGATCAGGGCGAACGAGGAGAATATTCTGAGCGACCGACGAGCTATTTAACGAAATTTAAACCTTCATCGTCATTTGACTCAAACTATCGTAAGTGAAAAAAAATTAGATGCAATTTTAGTATCAGGTTATGACTATAAGATCGAGATTTAAAGTCGAGTTGAAATCGATTTATATTAAATATTTCAATGTATCTTATTTTCTAATCCTGTTTAAAGTTATGTGAAAAAATCATAATTTTTGATGACGTCTGGTTTCATGGATTTCTTAGAATATTTTTTCCAAAAGTTTCCAGCTCGAAAAAGCCGATCGTTGACGCCGGAACTTCGAATCGTCCGAGTTTCGCTCTACCCGGAAGAAGGAAGAAACCGACCTCACCTCCAAGACCATTCGACAAGGTTCCTCAACAGCACGCGCCAAATACTCGAGCTCCGGGTTACAAGGGACCAATCACGAAGAGCAAACGTCCCGGAAGACCGAACAGGCCCTATAGAAGAGAATCGAACCCTGACTTGGAGGAGAACGTGAATTCCAGCGACTCAGCAAAGAGCAACAAGGAAAATTGGTAAATAATAATTTAGCTGTTTATTTTTTATAGTGAACTTTTGTAAAGTCAATTTTCATAGTCGATAATTTAATCCTTTTAAATAAAAACAAAATTTACTCAAATAATTAAATTTTATTTAATTTTATAATTAATTTTTTTCCAAAGAAGAAAAACAGGGAAGAAAAATTGAAATTCATTTATTTTCTTGTCTATTTATTCATTATCGTTTTCATCGTAAAAATATTAAAATCAAAATTAAAATTGTAACAGGTCAAGCCAACTTTACGATCAAGAAATGGAAGCGTCGACGCAACTGCACAACGGCGGCTTTGACGAGGAATATCAAGAGCCGAATAGGCGCGTGAATTACAATTATCACCCAATCATAGACTTTTTCAAGCCGGAAGCATCGATGCTGCAATCCGAACCCGCGGGTCAGAGCTCGTCGAGCCAACAATCGAATTCGGACACGTGGAAACCGATGATTTCGGCGTGAAATCGAAGCCTGAAATTTTCCAAGTACCTGACAATCCATATTTAAGTCTCGTTACGTTTTCATCAATCTTGTAAAAAGTTCGTTTACGAAGGGCATCGACGCGGAGATTTTTTTAAAACGAATATTTAGCATTATCAAAATGCAACTCGAATAATTTCATTACTTTTTATTCGACTCGTATTATCTCCGGGCAATAAACGACGATCGGTAGACTAATCAATTATCATATTCATTATTTATATCAAAGTTAATACTTTTTATTTTTTTGTAATTTTTTATCACGTTAATAAAACTTCGTTTGATATTTATTGAAATCCTTTAGTCAGAGGTGATCTGTCAATGTTTTTAATTTTCCTTATAATGTGTATTTTGTAAAATATTTTGTTGGCAATGATAATTTCAGCCCTTTCGTTACGATAATATTTACCGTCGGATTACAGATTCGTATCCTCCGCGATCTCTCTCCGTTGATCCGCCGAGCGTGTCCTATAATAAGCTAACTTTCTTCTCTCTACAAATCCCGTAAAAAAGCCAAGAAATGTTTAGCTTGAGGTCTCTCGTTCTGCTCGACTGAATCAAATTTTATATCGTTGGTTAGGAAGGAAGGAAAAAGTCCCTCCGAGTTGTATACATGTAGAATATTCAATAGATTTTCACCTGTTGATAAAAAATTAAACAATTTCACGTTTTATATTGATAAATGTAGATCACTCTAGAAAAAAGCATATGAAATTTTTTACGTGACCAATCATTTATATTTAAAAAGTCTTTGACTCGAAAGAATTTTCTTCGATATTTTATTGGTTTTTATATTTTTTACCGCTATATTAACTTTTATATGTTAATATCATGTACATTTTTAATTAATTATTTTGTGCGAATATTCAGAGAGGGAGTTCGGAGAAATGTTCAATTGAAAAGGTGGCAAAAATATTTATCTCGTACAAAGCAGCGGAACGTGTCACGCGCCCCACCTCGGAGGATCGGCTTTCATCTCTGAATCGCTGAGAAAATAAAAATTCTATAAATTAGGCTGTGACCGTCGCAGAGGCGAGCAGTCCGTGACAGTCGCTGGTTCTGCAATGATTAGAAATCTCGAGCAATCTCCACAAATCGAAGAAAAGAGTAAACAGAAATCTATCAAAACATAAGAAAAATCCACAGTAAATGTATCATAATGATATAACAGGAAATTTAATTTAACAAGAAATTGAATATGGTGACAATGTAACAAGAATTAAGAATATTTTTCTGCAATGGATGTAAAGTCCGTGACAATTTTTTTCGTGATACTGTGCATCGTGAAATGTAGTGAAATCGAAAAATCTCTTTCGCCAGACCGAAATTTAACGCTCGACGCCTCCGAGAGCAGAGTCTCGAAAAATTACGAAAAATTTCCCGAGCAGCGAGATGACTTTTCCGACGAGTCGGACCGAAAATCGGCGCCTCCGGATCACGTAATTCCCGTCAGCGAGCACGAGGATCCGGAGGAACCGCCGACGAGTCCGAAAAAAAATCCAACCGGCGGTCTTGAGGTCCCTCGAAAAGTGAATCTCGATTTTGTTCCAACGAAAATTTATGCGCAAGTTCGAAAAACGCATACCGTGAAGCATTTGCCCCGCGAAGATGCCTTCAAGAGCGCGACCAACCGCGAAGAAATTCTCGCCGCGCCGAGGCTGCGAGAAGTCGTAAAGAAATCGAAATCAAACACGATCTATACCGAGGAGGGATACGAAGATGCCGCGTACGATCACGCAGGACACATTCGCGATGCTGATTTTCACGAGGGATACGCCAGAAAACTCGACGACGAAAAAAATCGTAAAAAAGATACGAAGAGGAAATTGAGAGATAGAAATGAGAGCGAAGAAAAATCGAACGAAGATGACGTAAGTGACGACAAAACGAGTGAAAGAACCGTGAGCGAAGAGGATTCAAGTGAAGAGAAAGACAGTACAACGAGATCGGACGATTACGAGGACGATTATAGAGACGAATCATCCGAGATGAAAAATTCAAGATATTCAAAAGGTTCTCGAGAAAGAACGAAAGCTCAGGGAGTCGAAGATTTATTTGAACGCTCTTCGATACATCCGAAAAGATTTACTGAGAATAACATCGAGAAATTGGAAGAAGACTTGGAAAGAGAATACGAAGAAGCCGAAAAGAACGCTGAGAGGGAAGTGCCTGAGAATTTGAAACATGTTCACGGAGAAGAATCGTCTGAGGAAAGTTCTTCAGAAAACGACCATAACAGAGTTACCGATCGAAAGGATTCCGAAGAAAGTACAGGAAAATTTTCAGAATCTTCAGGCGAGGCGGAAAGAACGGAATCTCAGGACGAAAAGCCGGAAAGCTCGATATCAGATTACGGAAAAATATTCTGGGATTATTTCAAGAACATGAAAATGAAAGGTAATCCGAAAAATACTTCTGGAAACGATGAGAAAGAATTTTTGAATTCTTTCAACTCTACGAGTTCACCAAAATCATTTTCCACTCTCTCGAATTTCGACTCGAATGTAACGACGAATCGTCCTTCTATCTCGTCTTTGTACGAGTCCTGGCGACGTCAGGATGAAAATTCCAAAGAAAATTCCGAAGAAAACATAGAAAATCACACGGTGAATTCTGGCGAGAAATTCGAGGAGGAAAAAAATTCTGACAGGGGGAGTGAAGGCTCGACGACTGTGATCGGTCCGAAAAAGCTTTCCTACACAGTGATAATTCGCTCTAGTGAGAAACCAACGACGGAGAGTCGTGCGTGCGATCGTCAAGTTTACACAACGCCCGGGGAAAAGAGCGTGGAGAAATCGGTACCGAGACTCGATCCGGAGGTAACAAAGGAGGCGAAAGATTTTTCATTCGCGAACGATTTCACTGTCATTCAGCCGCCTTTGCCCATGCCGTTGGGACAGGTCACGTACGCCGATTTTCTGCCTGACTCGTACTCGAGTCTCGATCGTCCGAGCGTGACTCCGGAGATCGAGATTGTCCGGGATGAAGGCGCGAATAATGGTGAACGTGATCGTTACGAGTTTTTCAAAAATCTTCACGTGAATCGAGGGCGGTTTCCTCACCTGCGTAAACATCGAGAAAAAAAACGACATCCTCGAATTTTTTTCCCGATAACGAAGCTCGTCCCGCCTTCTCCGATCAACAGGAGCAAGTACTCGAATTACTTCGGTGTGAGGAGAAGAAATCCGATTCAGAGAGTTGATAGATTCATGAGTTTGGATCCATGGCCGAGAATCATGAATTTTTATCATTCAGCTGAGAGGAAAATTTTTGGAAGGAGAAAAAGATCGATATCGGGAGATGAAAAGTTTGCAGAGAACAAGAGGCAAAAGAGAAGAAATTTCCGTGATTTTTCATACAAATCCATTGATGATAACGAACCAAAGAAGAATAAAAATTTTGATGCGACGATCGAGAAAAATGATGAAGATGTCTTGCACGAGGCTCCGAAAATCGTCGACGAAGTTATCAATGATGAAATCAAGACACGCTTTCAGGAAAATTCTGATGAGGACAATGAATCGCGAGAACAAAAAGAATCATCAGAGGAAAATGGATCTCAGGAAGAAAATTATGAGAAAATTCAATCTGGAGAAGAACAAAATTCTGAGGAAGAAAATGAGAAAAAAATCGAAATCGAAGTTCCAGAGTTTAATTTTTCCGAAGTTCTTTCGAATAAAAATAAGAAAAATTCACAAATAGAACGTCCGGTGACCAAATCATCCCTAGATACAAAAAAGTATCCATTTTACGAAAATTTGAAAATTCGTTCTTCGGCACTCAAATACATGACGAACCCTAAAATAGTTCCAAGGAAAACGTTTGGTGGAACGGAATTTTATGATTCTCGAGACAAGTACCGAGAATGCGTTGAGCCTGGTCTTGAAAGCGTTTTGCCGGAAGAGGAAGAGCCCTCGGAGGATCGCGAGCAAGGAGGTCAACAACGTCTTGGTGGTCTTGGCGACAAGCTCGATTGTTTCCGAGCGAAATATTTCGACGAGGATCCTCTGGACAATCCTCTCTTCCTTGAAAAACGCATCGGCCAACCTCAGATGCCTGAAGAACTGGCTCCGAAAAAAATCGCTTCACGAAAATTAGCTCTCGACCTCATTAACGATCAAACTGATGACGATTATCAAATTGCGAGGAGAATTTCGAGAAGGCCGGAACCAAATCGAAGAGAAGAGAGAAAAAAAGTCGAAGGCTCAGAAAAAAATCGAGTGAATTACGAAATCAATAAAGACGGAAGAGGATTGGAAAAATCAAAAAGTTCTAATCCAAACCAAAAAGAAATGAATCGACAAAATAGAATCCGAAGGAAAAAAATTCCCCGAACGACAACAATGACTCCAGAATTTTTCACGCCTTATCAACAAGAAGTTTACGAAGACGTGATGGGAACGATCAAAAACTTGGCAACTCTGTTCAAAAATGATGAACAAAATTCTTCGATGATCCAAGCCAATTTCGATCCTGTTCCGATCGAAAATTATTTGAAATTCCAACACGTTTTAACTACGGAGAGTCCAATAACTCTTTCGCAAGAGCTTTTGCCACCCCCTCCATTTAGGATTTCGAATTTACACCCATATCGAATATTTCCTTATCGAACGAATAAAGTCTCTTACAGATTGCGACCTCGAACGGAGAGATCGCCAAGCAAAAACGGTGTCAAAATCGCTTACTTCAGAACTGTAAAAGTTCATAAAAGGAGCATTGACGAAAAAAATTCCTCGAATTTAACACACTCGGAAGAAAATTCGAATGAAACTCCAAACGTCGTCAGAAAAATTCGTTCAACTGTGAATTTTACGAAAAATTCTCGCGTTAAAGAATCCGATTTAAAATCGAGTCCATCGGAAAGAACAGTTTACACAATTTTTGATAGAATTAGAAAATCCAAGCCAGAAGAAATTTTCGGTAGATACGGAATGACTGAAAGTTCTGCGACAGATGCGCGACGACGAGAGCCGCGATACAATAAATATCGTTCGAGGAATTCAACGGGCTCCAATAACGATTCTTCTTCAAAAAATATAAATTTGGATGCAAAGTCGACGACCAGAAGTGATTATCATGTGGAGCCTGGTGAAATGTATAAAATTCAGCTGTCAACGACTCACGGGATGAAAGTCGAGCCGCAGGATTCTCAAAGTACGAACGACAGAAAAAATAAAGATGAGAGTCCCGAAGTGTACGAACCGGAAGAAGAAACAAACGAGCAAACACGAAATAAGCCAAATAATGAAACAAATGAGGAAGACAGTCCTGAGAATGTCGAAGACTTCGAGACTCCGAATCCCTTGACGGAGAGTCCGGCATTCGTGAATCTCCGAAAATATCTCGAGACGGGTCCTCCAGGATACACCGAGAGCTCGGATGAATCTTCGTCGACGAATTCGCAGGAAGAGAAGAGCTACAGAGTCTCCGAAACGAGACGAGAACCAAGCGAGGAGACCGAAAAGGAGAGCGAAGAGAATGAAAATAAAAATAAACAAATTGAGAGTTCTTCGGAATCTGAAAAGAACGAAAACTCTTCAAAATCTGAAGAAAATTCGCAAGAAGGAGAAAAATCTTCCTCGGAGAGTGGAGAGGTCGAGGACAGAATGAATAATTCCGAGGAAGAAGAAAATAATTCCAGTAGAGAGCAAAATAAATCGGGAGAAGACAAAAATAATTCAAACGAAGAAAAAAATAAATCGAGCGAAGAGAAGCTTTACGAAATTTCCCAAGAGCAGGACAGCGAGAAAGAATTCATGCACTTCGCGTACCGTCCGTATTCCCCGTTTGAGAGTAACGAGGATCCAAAATACATGGATCTCGGTCCACGATTGAGCAAGCCTTCCTTTCATCATCCGAGTTTCTCGAGCATAAATTCTCGTCGACAAAAATATTCAGGGCACTCGGAAGAGAGTGAGGAGGATGTTAAATCTCGCTACGTCTTTCCCTGGGAGAACGATAAATCCGAGGAAGCTTCCGGGGAAAGTCGAAAATTCGTGAGACACGAGTATCCTTGGGAGAGACGAGAGAGAAAAGCCAGAGAGCGAGAGCGACATCGAGAGCTTTACGGATTCTCCGCAGAAAGTGACGAAGACGTGTCGGAAACGCGAACCGTACCGCGATTTCACTCCCTGGAAAGAACAACGCCAAAAAGTTATTTGAATTTTAAGCTACGCAGAAAAATAGCGGACAACGTTCAAGGTAGCTCAGACCAAAAACCGAGATACAGCAGTCGCTACAGAAACTTCGACTCGAATAAAAACGATCTCGAGGCAAAAACATCCAAATCTGTAGAAAACAAAACGCCTGTTCAATCGAAATATCTCAATTCCACGACTCCTAATTCAAATTTGATTACAACTTCGACTAAACCGCGAGGACGTAATTCTCGAATTATAACCACGACTGCGTCGACCTCGACGATCCCTTCGAGAAGAAGGACGAGAATTTGGTCATCGACGACTCTCGGGACGACAGCGAAACCATCGATTGCTCGGAGAAGGAAAAATCGCGTCAACGAAACTTCAATCGTTGCCGCATCAGAAAAGAAAGAAATCATTCAGGAAAAAAATGAAAATCCGTCGTTGACGAATTTGAGAAAGAATAGAAGATTGTCAATGAATCCTGCACAGCGAAGAGGAACGAGCACGACCTCGAGGCCTCTGCGTCGAAGAATCCAAATGTCAAGAACTTTGAACAAAAGTAACAATAATGATAATAATCATATTAACAAAAACAATACCAATGACAAAAATGAAACGAGTACGACTCCAAAGTCAAAAACGATTGAGCATCGTTCTCGTTTTTCCAAGGAGGAAATAATAACAAAAACTTCGTATCCGGAATTAAAAAAGAGTGGCGACGATGAAATTGAGGAAGAAAATGATGAAAATGAGAGAGAGAGCGTAAAAAAAGTATCAATAACAACGAAGGAAACGCCAGACTTGATTTATAGGACGGAAGAAATTGACAAGGATGGGGTGAAGGGGATGCACGTCTCGATAAGAAGGAACAACGGCACGAGTTCCCCGATCAGCGCCGAAGAAGATTTTTTCATGGACGACGATGATGAGTTCGAGAACTCGGAGGAGAGAGAAAATGACTTTGCCGCCTCGTTTGACGACGTAAGTTTTCTGTCGATCGAGCCAAAAATGTTCAGCCAGAGCGGCACGAGAAAAACGAGTTCAACCCTTACCTGGCTTACCGAAAAATACGATTAATTCGTTTACAGAGTTACGTACTCGCTCACCGCCTGATGATGCAAGCGCCTTGGCAAGTTAACAATTTCCCTGTGGATGAAGACTCGATGGGAATCGACTTTCCTGATGAGCCTGATCCTCACCGGAACAACACGAAATTAATTCCTAATTACATCAAAGATCCGGATCAAAGACTTTATTACTTTGTCGAAGATTGAAAATCGAATTTTTTATTGGAAGAAAAAATATGAAAAATTATCACAAAAATAATTTTTATAATTATGACTATATGAAATCTAAATATTAATTTTTTTTAGTATTACCATACGTATTTTTTATTAACGAATAAATCATTCATTTGAGAAATAATCTGGGGTCGAAATTTATTGATAATTAATTATTCTTCTCCGTAAAATTGTTTCCACGAAATATTGTTTCACGTCAGATGAATTTATGTTTCTTGTAACTATAAGATTAATAGTAAACTGTATATTATATACTTATATAAATAAACGTTGCTTTCAGATGAAACTATAAAAAAATGCACCATCAATCAATAAAAATAAGTCAAAGCTCGCGAAGTAAAAGTGTTTAGCGGGGGGCTGCCCTTGAACTGGAAACAATGGTGCAGAGTTAAAAGATTGTGATAAACTCGACGTCCTCGACCTAATTTTAGAAACACGACTAAAGGACAAGCTACGTAAACATAAAGAATCATCACAAAAACAATAAACAAACTTTGATTAAAATTTATTAAAAACAGAAAAAATTAACATAAATCGTGCACCGCTTTATTTATTTATCATTTGGACTACTATTTTGGTATTTTTCTTCTTTTGATATTTTTTCAATCACATGATTTTGAAAACTTACGAAATTGAAAAAATTAGTTTAATAGAGGTACAAATTTTATGAATTCATGTACTAATTGATCGCTTCTTGCTCTCATTTTCATCTCTACCAATAAAAAAGAGGAAAGTGTTAATAATATCTCGTTACCGATGTAGAACCACCCACCAGCACGGATGCAGATCGAGTTTCAGAACTAACAGAGTTTAGAGGTGGTTTGGCAAGAGCTTTCGTAACGATCAAGACGTCATTTGAATGCAAATATAATTACAAAAATCATTTTCTCTAAATATGTTTCATCTCAAAGAGTAAAGCAAATATGCAAGAGCAACTAAAATGTAATAAAAAATCATGTGTGGTAAATTGAAACGCAAAACGATAAAAAACAAAGTATAACTGAGGCAAGAAAAATTCAATAAAATAAACATAATTGATAAATTAGCATGAGAATTATATGTCTTTACGGCATTAGAAATGGAAGAGATCGCAAATCGGCGCGATTAAAAGGCGCAAATGATGAATAAGAGGAGAGCGTGCAAGATCCTTGATGGTCTGGCAAAGCGTGAGAGAGGTGGCAAAACCAATACAATAACGAGCTAGTTCGTAAAGGTAAGACTCGGAGCAAGGCAAGGTTAAGGTGCTCGAGTAATATTACTATTTGCTCGATTGCACGGTCGGCGAACGATAGAATCTCGTCCACACAGACGAGATTCTCTATACGGCCAGGATAGTCAAACTCGAAAGGGAACACGCGATTTTCATTGGACGAAATCCGCGACCGCGACTGTATTTTATTCGACACTGCTCACCGTAACTTTGAAACGTAATAGTCACAAAGAATCATTCACCCGGGAGACATGATTGCAGCCAAGGTAAGAATTATTCCATATTCTTATTTAAGAAAAAAAAATTACTTCAATCGGAGCGTAATTGTAGCTCAAACGGAGGAAATAAAATTTTTATAAGACCTATCATTTACATAATTACTAAATAAAGTATAAGTGCTTAATAATATTTACAAGGTGTACTTGATACTTAATAATTATGCATTGAGTATTTGATAAATAATTGAAAAAATCTGTGTAAAAAATTTGTAAAATTTATTCAATAATGTTTTAGTGTTAAATAAATTATTTTTGAATGTGATGTCAAGTGAGTTTCAAATAGTGATTTTGAATAAAAAATTGTTTCATGGAGATTATTACTTTCATCGGACTGGTGATCGTCCTGAAATCGGCGAGCGCGACTCCTGATAGCGCCGGGATCGTCGAGATGGTTAACGGACTTGCATACGGTGAGCTTAATCACGATATTAATTAAACTTTTCAAGAATAGTGACCTTTTCACCGAGACGGAACTCGTTAGTTTTCGATCAGAAGAGCGCGAGTGAAAGATTTATTGTAAATTTTAAAAAAATATAAAAATATAATTAAATTGCAAAGTGTATAAAAATTAATTTAACGCGTACAGAATAGTAATTTTGTCGAACGAAAAGCGAAATATTGAAAATTTATCTATAGAGAAATACATTTTTATCGGCTCGCTGGGATTCTCGGAAAAAATCAGCGGTCGATATTTAAACGATTTTTTTTGAAGCTTCGAGTCCTCTGCGAGAGGTCGCAGCACCGAGGACTTCCGTCTCGTCAGACCAGTAACCAAGAGCTCTCCGATATCTATACACAGAAATGTCCCTTTCACTTTTGCTTTGGTCATACATCGGATCTCTATGAATTCCGTATCGAGAAGCTGAAGATTTATCGCCGCTCCTGACTTTTTTCTTACAAACCATAAACTATATTATTATATTTGACAATTTAGCGAATTTTCGATTTTCTTGTTGAATTTACGGCATTGCATATTATGTAATTTTTATTTTGCCAAACAAAATTTATTTGTTTTTGCATATGAATATTGATGTCTAAAAAATCAGGACATGAAATATAGTTAAAAAATTATGAATGAAATGTTATTGAAACTTTTTTAATAATTGAAAATTTATGAAGAATCGAGAATGATGGAAAATTAAAAATTTTAGGTGGAATTCCGTACGGCAGCGTGACAGGAATGCTCGCGCGAAATTCGAATGGACCCGGGGCGAGTTCCTCTCAATATTATCCCAGAAATCGAAATCCATCTTCATACACATCTCGAATAATTGTGACGCCGAATTATCGAGCGGCGGGAGTCGCAGCGCGTCAACAGGGTCCAGTTCAAATTTATAATCTTCCCGGAGTCGTTGCGCCTGGAATTGTGGGACGAATCAGTCAAATCGGTTTTTGAAATTACTTACACACCGATCTGATTTCCAAATCTTCATGCTATAAACAAAAATATTACAAAAAATATTTTCCTGCTATGAATTTTGCGTTATTATCATTAAAAAATCGGATCACTGCCAAAAATGTCACTGTTCAAAAATTGGAACAAATGATACCTAACTGAATAAATAAACACAAAAATTGTTTCAATTTTTTATCATTATTGACTTTTTATTATTCGAATTAATTTCAAAATTTTTCAAAGTTTAAAAATTTCACGCAGGCCTCGATATTTGAATATTTTTTTATCACAGTTTAGATTTTCTTTGGGTTGTAGAATGTGAGTCACGGTGAGAAAATTCTCTGAAGGAATTTCTGTGCGTGCGACGAGTCGTGAGACACTTGCCGGTCGGTCAAAGCGCGCATTCGCGCAAGATGAAGAGTCAGCTATAATTATTCGCGTTGCATCAATCCATCCGAGTTAATTAATTTATTAATTATGGTAAAACGTTTGAGATTGTATAATCACGAAACCATACGAGGCCTCGAGTATCCAAACATGTTTAGAAATAATATGAAATCCCTGAAAAAATCTTCTTTTTCGTATACCGAAAATTAAATTTGAGAATTTGTTTTTTGCTGAGCGTGTACCCGGCCAATAAAATTATTCAAGATTTCGAAAGAGCCGATATAACTATCGTATCGAAGATATTTATCAATAGAAATTTAAATTTACTCTGTTAAGGATTCTGCAAGCGAGTTCGAGAATAAAACTCTCTCGAGCTAATTATATATTCCTACTCAATTTAAATTCTGTAAAGTTTTGATAATTATTTGATTCAATAATTTGTGCGTTTTGCAGAATTCAATTTTTGGAAGTAGCAATTTGGCTTGTCTACATTTTTCAAGATTAAGAAGCAAATTAGCGAATTATTTTGCAATTTGTTAAATTCGACGATTTGTTTTTCGATTCACAAAGTGGGAACAATGTGAGCTCGTTCGAGCGTCACGGAAGGAAAAAATAAAAGAATAAAAGAAAAGAAGGAAAAATTTTCCGCCTCGCGTGGCATTAGACGAAATATTGTCAGGAGTGAATGCACATTTGTAAGGAACAGGGAAAGTATATATGAAGAGGTGGACGACACGAACCCTTTAGTCGACACTGGCTGACACGCACGATGCAACGCTACAGGCGCGTGAGTTAAAAATTTTATGCGATTTTATCACCAAACTTCAAAAAAATATTTCATTCTTGTTTACTCCAAAAATAATGTCCAGCAAAAAATGAATAAAACTATAATATATTTCGCGAAGAACTTTATGAGAAGAATTAAAAAAAAAATTAATTGAATATTGATAGAATTATTTTTGACGGGATGCAAATTCTTGAAAGATTCAATATCACAAAAGTGGTTGGAAAAAAGTGAATAAATCATGTTTATATATTTTTTAGGAAAGATTGTTGATATAGTAAAGGATGTGAAGAAAATAAGCTGAAGATTAAAAAGCGTCGTCGAGCAATTAGTTATCGAAATTATTGAAAAATGGCGATGAAGAGGGAACGTGACATGACTCGCGCAAAACGGGTTCGACGATCTCTCGATTCACTCGGTATATTACATACTTACCTGTGGATAATTATCCATCAGCGTCGTTACGTGCATTGAGCAACGAGAGATGAAAAAAGAAAAACCGTAGAAAAATCGTTGCCTGTATTACGAGAAATCCGTCAGTCACGCTACCCCCGTTTGCATTTCGCAATTCAATAGGCTGCTGAACTTTGACCGAAAAAAACGTTAAATATTTTACTGCGTTCACATACTCAACCCGAATAACTCCGTTTTTCACGATCTCTTTTTATATCCACAGATTTTTCTATTTCTCTTGGTTGCCGGTTCGCTTGGGATCGAGACGTCGTACGGGCAAAGCAAACAATCTATCGCAAGTGAGTAATTTTTCATCACTTTCTAAACATTAAAAAACAATTTCTCAATTACAATATTGATTGAGATGTTTCTGTTAGTAATATATCTAATGAGTAATAAATAAAGTAATAAAAATTGACACAATTTTTGATACATTTTTTTTTTTGAAATACTTTTTTGTAATCTGCACTATTCACGAATGTTCCAGCAGGCGAATTTTTGTCTGTCCTTGCCAAAAACGTAGCGACTGTTCTCTCTCCGACCCTGGTCGGGGAGCTCCAGGACGGGCGACCCAATCGCACAGCTACAAACGCAACAATTCGCACAACGACTGAATCGTCCAAGTCGGAAGCTTCTACGGAATCTTCGAAATATTCTGGCCTGGAGGCTGATACGGTGCGGAGCGCTCAGACACAGTCGGAAGTTCGTCCAGGAAATAATGGATTTCCATTTAATTTCGACGAGAATAATTATCGTTACAATTATCCTGGATTGAATCCTGGAGGAGTAAATCATCCTGGAATAAACCCTGGAGGAATAAATTCTGGCATCAATTCAGGATTGAATTCTGGAATAAATCACCCTGGAGGACTCAACCCTGGTATAAACTCGCAAGGATTTCCTTTTCGCCAGGACTTTGGTTTTCCAAATCCTGGATACTACAATCCGGATTTTTATCGAGACAATTATCGAGGATTTTCAGGCCAGGATGGAAATTTTCGCGGATCCGAAGGAAATTCCCAACGTGGTGAAAATGTGAATGGAGTCGCGCCAGTGGAATCTGCTGGCGAAGCTCAGACCGGTCGCTCCCCCGATCCAGTCGACGTATCCGGCCCGAATCTCGAGCGTTATCGAAATTTCGAACGACTGCAATTGAATCCGCAATTTAACAATTTCGGAAATTCTCCGTATTCGGCCAGACAACAAGAAGGCAGATTCGGGCAATCCTTCTACGACGGTCTAAATCCCAATTTCTCGAATAATCCAAATTTTCAAAATTCAATCGGTAATGGATATCCAAGAAATTTGTTCCAACCCGTGGGCGATAATTTCGATCGTCAGCGATTCCGATCGAACAATTTCGATTTCTTACCCTCCCAGAGATTTCAGAATCCTTTTGACAATAACAATTATCCTAGAAGTCTTCAACGTGGACCGAATTTCCCAGGGCCTTATCCGTTCCTCGGGATTCCGAGAGAGATCGAAAATTTAGTCTCTCCGAAGATCGGCGGGAAAAAGAACGAAGAGGCATCATCGAGCGAGACTCGCCCAAAATCAGAAATTCTGAAGAGCGGAAATGTCACGAATTCCACCACTAAATTCGTGAGTGACGAGAAACCCGAAATTCTCAGCGTTCAAGGGCGAATCCGCTTCGGAAGGATACTTTTACCGACTCTCGACGACTACGACGACGTCAGATTCCGTCCCGATGACTTCAGAGAATATTTGTTGACACCGGAAAACAAGACTGTCAACAAAACTGTCACCAAACCTAATAATTCGACCATCAATGATGTCTAGCTAAGCGTCGAATATTTAAAAGCCAGAAAATTAACTGCCAAAAAATTGACTGAAAATTTTTTACTGATTTGATTTTTTTTGCATTTACATTTTTCGAATATTTATGAACCTAATAAAAACGTTCCCTACTACATTCCTTTGTACTTTTCAAAACTTTGCCTAATATTCTGCACACGCAACCCGTGTAAGATTGACACGAGATGTGCTCATCCGAAACTTCATGCCAAAAAATATTCAGAGAGTGTTTGACATTTTCTCTTCATTTGCAAATCGATTATGTTAAATCAGCGACTTGACCTTTTATATTTCGTTATAAGCCGAATGATCTACAGTGCGAATACCACCAACGACATTTTTTTCATCAAAAAATACACGGATTACTTTTTATATGAATAACTTAATTTTATTTTCACTCGGAATTGTGTAATATGAAAAACAATAAACAAATTTTTTTGTTTACGTAATAAATATAAAAATTCCCGAATTTTGATAACTATAATTATTTATCAATAATTGTTAATAACTCAGTAAAGAAGTAAATCAAATTTTTATTCTTTGGAATTTATACAGTATGAAAAATTAAGTATTAAACATTTTATGTTCAAATTGAAAATTTGTAAAATAAAAAATTAAAAGTATCATTTTTTATGTATTTGGAATTTATAAAAGATTCATTCAATTAATAGGAATGCAGTGAATCGTATTTTTCTTGTAATTTAAAGATAAGCGAGAATATTACAGCACAATACTATGTACCAGGATGATGATGAGATATAAGACTTGATGCTAAAATTCTAATGAATTTCAAGGCCTTTGAACGTTCATCGCGATGCTCTTGGACTTTCTCGATAACGATTATTCCGCAGGACGTTCGTAAACCTCTCGAGATTACAGCTGTCAATATTATCATCTGTTGCAATTGCAATTTTAAAAATAGATATTTGTTACTTTCATCGTAATTGGAATTTTAAAAAAATTACCATTAATATTTGAAATTCTTTAATTGACAAAAAATATTACCCAAAACGATGTAAATAATGCAACGGCGTTCTCTTTGCCTCCACCCAGAAAAATTATCGAGTTATTAAACTTCTCAACTTTTTTACGAGATTTTTTTCTCCGCGTCTAAAATTCGGCGTAAATTTCATTCACAAATTTTTCCAACCTCTCGTACAAATGTTTACGTAATCAATTGACGTTTCCTACAAACGGAGGCAATAAAGATCGCATTGTCGAGCTCATGATGTGTGCATGCATCTCGCTAATTAAAGAGCTCGGCGATAACGACCCCTTGGAATAGCCAGCTACAATTTTTTGCACGGCTAATCGATTTAATCTCTGGTTATCCTCTCGATTATTCTCATTACTTGACGAATGGTGGGAACAAAATTTCGTAGGGATGTCAAGGCATTTCAGATGACACTTTTGCATGAGTATATTCTGCAAATATATAAAAAAATATCCATCAGCAAAATACAAATAAAAAATGCATTAAAATACAATTTTTTTTCGTACGTATTCTATTATTTATTTTTAATTTTGAAAATATAATAAGATATATGATAAAAATGTGTGCGATGTCAATGCACGATATTAGCATTTTTAACAAAATTCCACGGACATTTCATTATTTTGTTTTGAATTTCGTAATTGAAAAATGGAAAAAAAATACGTGCAGACGTATTATTGCGTATCGTAGTAAGTTGTCGTGCGTAAAGAAGATGTTCCTCTCGTGTGTTCGAGCGAAGAACAATGAAGACTGTTATTATCGCGTGTACGCGAATCCGTTGTCGCCGCGCTCAAGGAGAAGAGGAACCCGAGTGTGCAAGAAAAAAGAAGCAAAAAGAAATAAAAAAAGCGAGTGCGATGCAAATGGAAAATAATGGTGGGTGGAGCACGCGACAGGAAGCATTTTCTTATAAAAGAAATCTCACGGGGAGGAAACTCGACACTGGGACAAGAGACGTGCAAAGCAATTCCGACTTTCCTCGTAGAAGGACTATTTGCGAATCTATCGAAGCATCGGCAGTATGGCTTCTTCCAAGATCGTGAGTTCATTTTATCAAAAGTTTGGGAGATAAAATATCGTTCAGGAGAAATCAAAATTTAGAGTAAGAATTTTATTTTGCTGCATATTTTTTGTACACGACGAATACGACGTACCTTGGTCATGTGAGTTCATATCAAAATCAAAAAATTACAGTGAAAATTCCAACGAAGAAGTCATTATACGTTGTTTTTTTACTGCTTTGCTATACAATGTTCGATGATCTGAGAAATGTTGCGGCTTTCGGTATGTGCAAAGTGAACAAAAAAGTTTCGAGATTTTCGCTAAATTTTATTTTTAATTATTCTTTTTTTTTATATAAATAAAATGTGATTGTTTTTTGGTTCTCATAAGATTCACTCTGTGCCACGAAAATCTTAAAGTACACAATTTGGGTGTAATGATCTATAATACGAAAGCAATTTGAATCGCGCAAAATCCAAAAGTCACCCAGAAAACATGTTTCAACTACTGATGCAATACTTTCTGAATTTTACGTAGAAAACAACATTTATACAGAAAAACTTCGAATACATTTTTTGAATATTCTAATTATGTTTAGTGCAGTAAAATTTTGAGAATTTCATGATGACGTATGTCAGAAATTTCGTGAACTATTTGGGAGAGTCCTGTTAGGTCGATAATCGGATTCATTATCTGATCACCTTTTACTACAGGATCGAACCCGTCCTCTAAAATTTCTGAATATATAAAAAAATATATTCAACGCTATTATTAATAATTTATGTAATTTTTTTCTTAATTCACGTCATAAGTCAAATTCATGAAAAAGTAACGAGTTTTAATTTTATGAGATTTTTCATTATCGATTCATATTGTATCTACATGTAGACGAAAATCGAGCCTGGCGTAAAAAATCTTCTGCTCGTAACGAGAAATAAATTATAAAGAATTAGTAATTTAAATTGGAGCTTTAGGAATGAAAACGATGACATCAGTTATTAATATAATTTTGATTACAGTTCTTAGTCTTTCTCTTGGCGATCATCGGAGGAGCTCTGGCACGTCCGGGCTACTTAGGCCACTATGGTCTCGGCCATTATGGTCTGGGTTACGGTTACCATGGATATGGATATGGATATCCGTACTACGGTGGATACGGCCTGTACGGCCACTACGGGCACGGCTACGGCTACGGATACGGCTACGGTTAGTTCTTTTTTCCCACTAAAAATTTCATGGTACATTTTCCTTCGTTTAACAACAAATTTTATTTTCGTCGAAAAAAACAGGTTATCCGTACTTCGGTCATTACGGCTTCGGACATTACCTGTAATCCGAGAGCCGAAGGTTCGGAACTCGTCGGACGGTCAAAGGAGTGATGGCTAATTTCTCACGAGGACAAACACATCGCGGCAGTGCATTTTATTTTTTTATTATCATATTATTTTATTAAGTTTATTTTATAGTATTAAATATGGGCAGTTCAATAAACGAGAGTCAAAAAAATATTTTCATTAACTATGAGTGCAATTATTTTCAAAAATTTATTGCAAAGTGAACTATAAAAAATTTGAAAAATTTTTAAATGGGAACAGTCGGCAAAGTGGGAAATTAATAATTGTTCAAAATCACATTTCCACAAAAAATCAAGAAAGTGAAAAATTTTCGACGTGCTACTACACCAGACCGAGTTTAAATTTTATTTTTGTACTTAGATCAAATATCTTTGAACCCACTCGTGTGACTTTCTTGCCCGAATAAGGTCCTTGACGTCCTTGTTTCTAGAAACTCGGAGGGACTCAAGGTCGGGACTCATTATAAAATGAATACATTATAACATTCGAAAGAGAAATACGAAGAGATGAGGCGCGATGAGAAGTGGAAATTTTAGTTTTTAACGAATTTTTTTGATGTCTGGTATAAAGAAATGAAAAAAATCTTTTCGTCTCCAACGAACGTCTTCTTTGACGCAAGACGTAGGAACATCCGAATTAATTTGGATAAAAATTTTATAATTTGCAAATACATTATCAAGTAACGAGTTATATATCACTGACCATTGACAATGAAGCATTTTTTAAAATTCTCATTTATCTCGGTACTCTTTCTTATTTCAAAAATTTTTTCTCGAAATTACATAACCAGATATGTTACTTTTTCTCGTTGATATTTATAGGCGGGTTATAAAAATTTCGTCGAGTATTCCAATAAAAAGTTTTCCCCCTTTCGAAACCCCATAAAAATATTCCTGCAATATAATAATTCTCATAAGCAATAGATTCATGAAAGTACTTTTGCTTTTACTATTTCGGATCATTTATCTTAAAAAAAATTAATTTGTCTTGAAAAGTACACACAGCAGGTTTTTTCAGCTCCACAAATAAACCCACAGCTCATTGCTTTTCTCTATATTAAAAATATATTAAAAATTTTACTGGCTGGGCTGTTTAATATTCAAAAATGCTCTGTCCTTCTTTCGGAGCTCTTCTTCCTTTTTTTATATAAACGCGAAGGTCGTCTGTTTATTGGGCTCGAATATAAAATATTTTCCCGAATGTCAGATTGGTGAAATAATCATTTTTTCTTGTTTACCTTCATTCACCGTAAAAATACTCCATTCTACTTATTTTTTTAGTCCCATCAAAATGTAATTTCGCTCTTCAAATAATTGCCACCGTCTCTTTTAAATAAAAAAAATGTGCATCTCAGAATGCAGAAAAAAATTAATTAATTAAAATTATGTTGAAAAAAATGCACATTAAAAAATCTAAATACAATCGCGGAAGTACGAAGGTCTCAGTCGCATTTCTAAGCACCGAATAATTTAATCCAAAGACCCTGTGAGACAATTATTCGCCGCTTCATTGACGAGCAACGCTTTTCGGCCTTGACGCGGACGACGTCAGCTCCGGTGTCATCTTCATCGTTTTTTAAACGAATTCGATCACCCTGAGGACGACTATCGAAATTCCACGACAGTGATCTTTCACCAGAACGCCTTGGGCCATTTAACGTTTTTTTTTTTCTCTTTTAAAAAAATATATATTTTTCTCTTTTTTTTCGAAAAAAGCACGTACGCGATTTAACGAAGATTCAAATTTGTTTACTCGATGGAAATCTTGATAAAAATCTTTCCTCAACGCAACCGAGGCTCAATGCCGTCTTCTCATTGTTACATTAATAAATTGCTTCCGAAACTCGATTAAAACGATGCCTAATTAAATTTTAAGCCTCTCTCATTAAATGTAAACTCGAAATGTTTCGTTTGAAATAATGAACTACAAATATACCTGCTTACTACCATATCGTTCGTACTATCTATTCCACTCATATATTATTTTGTATCACATATTACGTTAGAATAAATTACGAAGGACGTGAATTTGGTTAGACTGCTTTGCTCAAAATTTAGAAAATCCAACGATATTATTTTCACTAGCGATACGTTTCTAGAGGTAATTTTATCTTACGTTCTGAAGAAAATTTTGAAAATGATAGGCTTTGGACAAGTAGAAAATTTTTCTCGAGATTTTTTGAAGAAATTATATTCACTACTTATTCGATTGCTTTATAAATATTGAATAAAAATAAAAATAATTCATATAACTCATAAAATCCACAGAAAAAGTTTCGAAAGTTGGTATAGATTAAATTAGTTTTTACTTTATTTAGAACATCATTATTATTTTTATTTTTATTCTGCTTTACAGTGAATTTATTCATGGGTCAAATAAATATTAAAAGATTCAGTATTTTTAATAAATAGAAAATTTATTTTGTTAATTTTTATGTACTTTAGATGTAACGTTAAGAAAAGAATAAAAATGATTAGTACTGAAATTGAAATAAACAATTTGCAGATTGAAATAATTAACGGAAAATGGTAAAGATGTTTTTTTACTCCGTAAGTGGATGTTGGGGAAAGATTGAAGGATTAGAAGACACCCTGTAGAGGAAAGACGGCGAGTGAGCGGTGAAACGATAAAGCTTAGGTCGAGACGCGCCTCGACCTTCGCTTCCTCCACGAATACAAGTGTATTACAGAAAAGAATATATTGAAGATGTAATATGCCGATGAAAAAGGATAGAATACACACTCGTCAATCGGAGAGGTCGCGAGAAGAGAAGATACAGAGACGAAAAATCACTTCTCAAGCGATGATTTTACAACGAGGTGATCGTCTTATTACAAGATGAATAAACGTATTCATCCATACGTCCCAATGTATAGAAACATCTTGAGAACCCTTTCAAAAGAGTCCCATATTCTCTCAATTAGTGCTGTCGAAAGCGAAATTTGTCATGTACTGTTACGACCTGACGGAATACGTCATACGTTTAACAAGCAATTATACGAAAATTACATGAAAATGTTAGAGGGAACAGTTTATGAAAAAAATAAACTCACTAAGAAAATTTGTGTAAATGATTGTACATTTTTTTAGTGATATATAAAAAGACAATTATGAATTGAAAAAAGGAGTTGAATATAAAGATTTTTTTTATTTAAATTCAAGTGACAAAAAAGCCTATAAAATTTCAAAATGATGATGAGAATTATTAAAATGTATTTTTTGATGAATTCTGAATATTTTTAAGTTCAATAATCTTTGTTTTTGGTAATTGTTTCTCAGTTTCTGGTATTTATGTTTATTTTTTTTCTCTGTTCACCTGTAACAGATTGTCCAGTTCGACAGCCTTGGGACAGCTTGCGTAATATCGGCGAAAATGCTAATACCGAAACGAGGGGTTCGATAGACGTTAGGAATTGGAATCAGGATGGGAACAAAAATACGTTTCAGGATCGACCGCGAGCTCTTTGGGACACGTTGAGACATCCAAAAATAATATTTTATCATTTCCAAATATTTTACCTGGTGCCTTATAAAAAGTTTGAAAAAGAGCGAGAAAGAGAGAGAGAGAGAGAAAGTTGATGATATTGCCGTCCGTCTGTATTTGGAGTTTGCCTTGAAATTATGAAAATCCGTGATATTCGTCTTCGCGAAGAGATCCGCTTTCATGGGACGACACGAGGCTTAATTCTCCCCGAGTCGGGAACAAATAAATCGAAGACGATAGTAAGCTTATTCTCGGTCGATGATCTTAAAATTTGATACTAATGATGATAATAATACAAAATTAATATCAAAAAAATGAAAAGAGCCTCCGAGTTATGGATTCCGACGTTCATTTTTTTCCTCTCCATTTCTTCGATTTCTTCTCGACTGAGCCACGTGCCTGTAACTTTTATTGCAGAATTTTTGAATCTGGGAATCCCAAAATACGTCATCCAGTAATTAAATCATAGAAATGGTAATAAATTAGACACTCTTTGAATGAGTTTGAAGGAGCGAACATTTTTATATCGATTTGATAATGATTCTAAATTCGCAACAAAGTTTTTCTGAATTGAATAAAAGAAAAAAAGTTGCGGCGATTCATTCTCGTAGATCTCATGCTGGAATACGAGTGTTGACGATAATTGCCCAACCCATATTTTCCGTGGGAGTTAACCCGCGCATCTTATATTGCCATCTCGGAGAGGATATGCCTCTCTCCTATTTTTATCGCAGATATCAATTCTACATTATGAATATTCTAAAAAGCGCAAGAGGACGAAAATTATTAACATTGCGCAAAATTAAAAGCAGAGGACTGTAAAAAATTGAGAATGCAAAAAAAAATTTCGTCAATGAATAATTTTATTTTAATCTTCAACGTACTAAAGATCGTGTAATTGTTTTTTTTACATTTACTTTACGAGCTATACATTTTTTCATCGAAGAGAGTTTCAATTCGTATACAAACAAATTAGTTGTGTCTTTAGTGTTTGAAAAATTACATGGATTTTTTTTTGTATTCCATAATGATTCGTTATTAATTGATCCAAATCAAGTTGTGACCTTACGAAAATCAATGTCGTCATTTTTTTGGATCGAAGAATTCTGTAAATCGATTTGAAAAAATTATAACGTTCTCTGAATTTGTCAACTGTTCGTAAAAATAGTAAACAGGTGGTCCAGGGACGACTGGTGACTTATTCCAAAGTTTGGAAGAATGAGTGCGAGATCCAAAGCTAAACGTTTTATGCGTTTACATCACAATCTTATTCAACATTCTTGATTGCTTTTGGTAATATTCGATAATAAAAGTTCACCGTAACACCTTTTATAACCAAGAAAAATGTGATTAAGATATTCAATTCATGCTCCATGTAATAACCAGAAAAAAAAATAAAATAATGTAATTCAAAATCGAAAATTAATTCGAAAAAAATATCAAAATTTAAATGAAAAATGTATGAAGCGATTTCACATGAAAACGAAAAGTAACCGGGTTAAAATAGTAGTTGAAGAAAAGATTAATATGCAAATAAAAAGATTCAAGAATATGTTTTTTTTAATAAAAATAAGAATTGAGGATTCAGTCTCGGACCTCTCGCGTCCTTTCTCTCTCGTCTGCAATCGTGGACCACTCTCACCTTCACTCTCGCTCTTTCTCGCCCCACTCCTCCGGGTCTCCGTATCCAGAGAAAAACGTCGATAAATGGAAAGGGGAAGAGAGACGAGTTTTACAGCGCGATTTGAGGATAACTCGAGACGAGCTCATCGTCTTCTCCGATGGACCGTAACCCGGAGGAGGGAACACGTCGGGGGCGGTGGTACCAACATTTTCCCCCACCTTTTTTCCATTATCGGCGAATCCTATAAATGCTCAACGATATCTCATCGGGAGCAAGTTGACTCTCGGGACACCGGCTCCCTTGAGACACGTGTCAAGTTTTCGGTGATTTTTTTTTCTCCCGATTTCAAATCGCGATTCGAAAATGGTAAGTAGTGACTCGTGGATATTTCCTGCTCGTCCAAAAAAGAAAAATTACGAATTCACGCGTGTGACGCTCTTTTCCTATGGAGAATAAATTTCGAGGGTGCGCGAAAAGTTCACGCGGACGTAGACTTTTCAATGACTCGAAGAAATATTTGTGACGGAACGGAATTCGCTCACACGGAGGCAAATTTGTCGTGAGGACGAAAACTCTGCTTTTTCACTGCGTGATTCGCGAGACCCGGGATCGCGGTCGAGAAGTGAAATGTCAACGTTTCCCCTTTCTTTCGTTAAACTTTGATTAAATTTAAAAGCAAGGGAAAGATCATTTTTTTGTTTAGTTACATAAAAGCAGCCTAAAAAATATCTCGACGGATGAAACGCGATAAAACGTAAAAAAACGAGAATAGGGAAAAATTCACCTGGATAAAAATCGAAGTGACGAACGCCTGGAAAATAGTTTTGTATCAAATTTTACAAGTAAAAAATATTTTAAGCACCGAGTGTGCTGTGGAATGTGACGCACGGTCGGGTAAAGTGTACTCGCCGACGTAAGGTCTTTTGCGATCGGAGAAAAATTGTCATTAACATTTACCGTAGTCGGTGATGGACGGCGACTCGCGATTAGTCCTCGTCGAGAAACACGCGCTCGAAATCGCAGACATTGCAACGATCTTCGATGAATGAAACGCTTCATTAGAAAAAATATTTTAAACGATAATTTAAAAATACGGTAGTAAAAAAAATTGACAATTAAACTTTCACTTTAATTTTATTTTAATCTCATCCCAATTATTCATTGAAAAATATGAGCATGTCAAATTTGATGAAAATTATTTTAATTCAATTTGAATTGTTAAAACTAGAAATTTCCTCAATTCCAAAGTTGTTTACAAATACATTTTTTTTATTATGAAAATCTACATTTTTCAATGTAATAAGTTATTACAAATGTAAATCTGTTAGACTAAAAGCTGTCAGTAAAGGTCATTAGGGTTGCATGATAGCCGAAGGGTGAATTTAAATAAATTTATATACAGCATACAATTATCGCTGTTGCGAGACGGGCATATTTTTGAAAAAGCGTAAACAAGACACATCAAGACATAAAACAAATTATGACGATCACGATTTGAATTTCGATCAAATTTTCAAGCTTGGTTCGGGATGAGTTCACTCCGATCGAATTTAACGGTCAATGACTGAGAGCTTAGCATTTTGGTAAGTTACGAATTACAAAAGCGAAGTCTCGCGATCGTCCGGCGAGCTGACAGTGATTAGCCCGGAGGTTGCGATATATTTTCAAAGGTCCCACTAACGCGACGTAATTGAAAACCATTGCACAATCCGGGGAGAGAGGTTAAGATCGGTTCGCTCCGTTCCCGATTCAGTCCCCATACCAGTTTACTTTTATCGATTGTGCAAGAGGATCGAGCGCTTCTTGCTCGATTCACCTGGCACAAGAGAAACAGAGAATACAAATTTTTAATTATTCGCAAAATATATTTTACCATTAAACTCAAATAAAAAATCTGAAAATAAATAAACGTCATCGATGACGATCAATTTAAGAGCGTTAAATATTTTTTTGCCAATAATTATCGATGTAATAGTTAGAAAAAAAAATTCCTGGGATTTCTTTTCTGAATTTCACTTGAGTGAAAAATAATTGCAGAGGTGTACGCGTCAACTCCGACAAAGGAGAATGTCAAAGTATTTTTTTAAATTCTATTTACCGAGACCGAGAGGTTCGCGAAATGTATGCGTCAAATATCACACGAATCAAAAATAATCGTCGGATCATAAATGGCGTCCACTCCGATAACTCGACGAAGGTGCGTCTTCCCAGACGCGACCGATTCCTCAGCAGGTGAAGGTCGTTCGACCACTCGTGCCATTCGGGGCGCAGTTTTTACCTCTCTCTGAAAATTCTATACATGAAACAAAATATGTGCAATGCGTTAAGAAAATTCCCTGGGGCGGAAAGAAATGTCCGAGGCTCTGATATCTAACTAAAATCTAAGTAAGCAAAAAATTCGACAAAAAAAGTAAATTTTGTCTCAGCTCTCTAATTACTATTTTAATTCACACATCGTTACTGTAATGACGAGAAACTAATTTTCTAATGTTCCTCACATTCACCCGAACAACCTTTTCCCCGGGAGTGTGAAAAAAATTTCAGATCTCCATGGTGCGATTTAATCGTAAATTTTCGTTGATGTTTATGCCTGGATTATTCAACGATTGCGCAATGTCTGAAAGGACGGATAAATTTCGGAGGACCGGTCATCTCACGTGTCGCAACCTTAATGATAAATACCCGACGCCGTTTATTATCTCATTCTCGTTCTACTTCGTTCTGCCCGCGAGCGATCACCCAGGTCATAAACCTGTTGCGTTAAGAAATCTTCTTCGATTCACTCCCTCTTTTTTGCGACTTTTCAGTAATGCCGCTAATGTCTCTATTTCGATGCCGGGGTCAGAACTATTATCTAAATTTCATTTACAAACAGCGTGCACACAAACACATTCGAGGAAAATATCATAAAATAAATATAAAGTTAAACAGAAATAAAAGTTTCGTTTTTCCAACTACTTTTCCTTTGTCGATTTTCTCGTATATCTTGATGTTAAATTTGTGATACTTTTTTGTGGGAAAAAAACGAAGAAAGAAATGTATAGAAGATAGAAAGAAAATAATCTTCTCGGAGATAAATCGAACTTTCGCCTTTTGACAATAATTGCTGATCTAAGAATTTTCTCCGGAGCTTTCGAGCTCGGAGTATAGTGAAGTATTCTTCGATTCACCTAGTAATTACTGACCTCTTTTTTTATACTTTTTATCTTAATTTTTGTTGTCCACACGTAATACTTATTCTTTCAGAGTGAAAAAAACCGCGAAGAAAAATATTTCATAGAAGATGATGATGAGGAGAAAATTCTTTTCTCAGAGACAGACTTTAGTCTTTTGTAAAAAATCGCTCGTCCGGAAATATCCGGAGCTTTCGAACGAGGAGAGTTTTGCTTGTAACAAAGTTAGTTATCTCATCCGAATCGTGACTGAACGAGGAACGAGTAACAAAGGAAGCTGATAAGAACGTATTTTCACGCACGTGACGCGATGTGTCTCGAAGAAATGTGACTGATTATTCAAAAGACGATAATTTGCTGAGCAACGGCTGCTTTCTCTGAAGTCGTAAAGTTGACCCGGTGCTTCTACCGTCTCGCCATTTTATCCTCCATTTATGACTTATTAACAATCCACCAAGAGCCGCGGAACGTTACGAGATCTTCGTAAACCTATTTTTTTAACAACCATTAGATTTTTTAACAACTCCATTAGAAAAGCGTGAATAAGTTTTAGAATGCAATAAAATCATTAAATGATAAAAAATTGCAAAGTGACGAAAATAGAATTCTTTCAAAAATAAAAATGTAAAATGAAAATGAAAAGTAAAAACATATTAAATAATGACGAAATCGGAATGGAATATCAATGATATTTATCGTAAAAAGTAAACACTTGAAGTGTACGTGGGAGAAAAGAAGAGAAAGAGAGGGAGGACGCATCTTCAGTCCGGGAAAATTATGCAATTTCGAGACTCGAGAAGTGTTCTCGCCTTATACGATCGAACTCGGTCCAAACGAGCGTAATCGCGAAAGCAGAAGCTTCGAGACCTGTGTTGAGAATCCCGATATTGTAAAGGCCGGAGCCGAGCAAGCTATTGGTTGCCCATTATCGTGGAGCCTCATCGAGTTTCCTCCCTTCTCTTGCTCTTCGATCTCATCCTCGCAAAGATACGCAACTTGGTCGCTTTCTCCGGCGAAATATTCGCTCTTTTTGTATTCGTGCATGCCGATTTTTTTCCCCTTTCCTTATTCCGAATCATTAAAAATAATGAGATTTTGTTCTATTTATATTGATAATTAGTGCAAGAAAATGATCATCATTGCTGATACACATGCTCATTGAAAATGTACATTTTCATTGATAGAAACGTTTGTTTATCATTGATTAAAAACGAAATTTTCATCGACAAAAGGCTCATTCGAATATTGTAAATTCTATTTTAATTAAAATTTTTCGAAAATAAAAAATCAATAAATCTAAAACAAAATATATTGATAGAAATGTTAATGTCAAGTACACAAAACGGTGTAACTAAAAATACAAACAAGTTGATAAAATTACTAAATTTAGTAACATTGCAGACAACGGGATTAATACGCAAATATTTCCCAATAAGGACACGGAGTTGACGTTTCTCATTCTCTTTCTCTCGAACGACCGCCAAATCATTTCGTAACAATCAACACTCCAAAGTCTAATTCGAACAAGTTCGAGTTTATTTTCTCGCGTTTATTTCCCATTGAAGTGAAGTTTCATTCATGAAAACATGATTAGAAAATAAAAAGCTACAACTAGAGATACATTTTCTTGTTTTAGTTAGAGGATTCGAGCAAGTCAGGTTGAACCTTGCGATTTGTGGAGTCGCTTTACCAAGAATACTATATATGAGATGTATACAAAGAGAGAGAGAGAACCTTTCACATGCTGGAGGTAAAAAGACACAGACGGACGCGATGGGCAAACGTGCCCAGGGAGACGATATATTTTCTCTCAACTTGTATACAGAGAATCAGAGAGATACGAGAGGATCTTCCATATAAATTATGCCCAGTTAAAGGTCACTGGACGTTTTCTTCGTGATGGGACCATTGGGATATTCAGAAAATCCTTGCAAAAATCTAGACGATTTTTAAATAGTCAACAAGAAATCAACAACAACAAAATGGCTTAGGAATAAACAGATAAATAGATAGATGATTCACATGAAAATAAAAAGATCCCGTTAATATTCCCCTCGTTAGCTCGCGTCACCGGGTGGCGATTCCGGCGAGGCGTCGAGAACCTTTCACGATCACCGTACGATAGATCATAGCGCAGCTCGCGATAAGATTACATAATAGGAGAAGCGCAAACGCCCTCGAGACTGTAAGCGAGGCGTGAGATTATCCCACGGCGAATGATGATATTTTTTTTCTTGGAGAAATAATTTTTATTTGCGATATTTACGAAAACCATCCCTTAACGCATCAAAAATGTAAAATATTTAAAAATCGCATATTTTAATTTCTGGATAAAAATATTAATCTTTTTTTCTTTTATTTCAGTTTAAGCTCTTGTTTACCGCCACGCTTGTGGCGGTACTCTGCACAAGCGATGTACACGCTAAGAGCAAGCGGGCGATCGGGGGCTATGTACAATCCCAGCAATCCGTTGAAGGATATGTTTATCCCATACCCAAAGACCCTTTAACTTTACCGATTGAGTAAGAAAAAAATAATGAAATATTTTTCCGATGATTTTCACTTAAAAAAATGTCTAACGAACATTACTTTTAAAATGTAAATAGTTGGATGAAATATTCTAAAAAAGCTCTAATTCTTATGACTTTGTCAAGTAGGACGACCACTACAAGGAGGCCGCCGCCAGTAACCGAAGGATATCAATACCCGGTCCCAAGAGAACCCCTGACATTCCCGCCAAGGTCAGAGTATTCTATTAGTTTGTTTATATTTACTGAATTTTTGTCCCATTTTTAAAAAAAATTATATATTCATTCGATAGGCCTCCACCGCCACCAGTGACGAGACCTCCACCGCCGCCAGTGACGAGACCTCCACCACCGCCGGTGACGAGACCTCCACCACCACCAGTGACGAGACCTCCACCACCACCAGTGACGAGACCACCACCACCGCCAGTGACAAGACCTCCACCCCCGCCAGTGACTAGACCTCCACCACCGCCAGTGACTAGACCTCCACCACCGCCAGTGACAAGACCTCCACCGACCCGGCGACCACCTCCCGTCTATCCCTCACCCAGCGATAACGTCCCCGTCGTACCAAGGTAAAAATCTATTACATATAAAAATGGTAATTTAAAAAAACATAAATAAATTTAAAGGATAATTGTTGAATGGAAAAATGAATATTCAGGGAACCACCAACGAGGCCACCAGTAACACCACCACCAAGGCGACCACCACCTCAAGATCAAGGATATACCTATCCTAAGCCGCCAACAATAAGGTAATTTTCGATTTGTTGTTTTCCATTAAAACAATCTTCAAGATTCATACTCGCTTGATAATCATTTACGATAATATCATATCCCATGATTAACAGCACCACCACCACGAGGCGACCACCTCCGGATTCAGGATACCACTATCCTGTACCGCAACCTCCATTCTCTGAGACAACCAGGTAATTTCGGGATTTGTATTGCAATAAAACGAATTTGAAGTTCACGAGTTTTTGATAATTATTTACAACAATGTCCTCGTTCTCGATAATCTTGACCTCTTGCTATAATATTTTTGAGTTAATTTCGAAGCGCATGACAAAAGAATGTTGCTTATTGCTTATTATGATTAATCTTTTATCAACATTTAATTTGTTTAATAGCGTCGTAGTTCCGAAGAAACCACCTCAACAACCGCCTCAGCAACCGCCTCAGAGACCACCTCAGAGACCGCCTCAACAACCACCTCAGAGACCACCTCAAAGACCCCCTCAGCAACCACCTCAAAGACCCCCTCAGCAACCGCCTCAGAGACCACCTCAGCAACCACCTCAGAGACCACCTCTAAGACCCCCTCAGCAACCACCTCAGAGACCACCTCAACAACCGCCACAGAGACCGCCTCAGCAACCAGGATATAATTATCCTGAACCGTCAAATCCATTCCGTGTGATATCCAGGTAATTTTTAGATTTTTGTTATAAAATCAAACGAATCTTTGAGGTTCGCACTTTGTTTAGAACTTTTTACTGAGAATTTTTCTTTTAATTATAAAATATATTTTAATTATATAATATCGCTATTAAATTCATTTAATAGTACCACCACCACCACCACGAGGAGACCGCCCCAGAACCCACCTCAGCAACCAGGATACAATTATCGTGTGCCGGAACCTCCATTCTCTGAAACAACGTAATTTTTGAGTTTTTGTTTTGCAAAAGAACAAATCTTTGAAGTTCACACTTTTGTGATAATTTTATTTATGATGATGTTCTCACCTGCGATCACTTTTTGATACTTTTTTGCATCGAAATTCTCTGAACAAGAATTTTTCTATCAATTTCTTACTGATTTTTTAACAGGACGACGACGACGAAGCGCCCAGTATACATTCCTCCTACAGGGTATCTCCCTCCTGGGGGAAAAGAAACCATTATAACGGTTAGAAACGTATCAACGACAACACGGCGTCCCATAACTACCCCGCGGCCTACTATAACAACCACGAGAACTACAACGACCAGGAGGCCTACTCCAACGACCACGAGACCTACTACAACGACTACGAGGCCTCCTCGAACGTATCTTCCTCCTGGTGGAAAAGATACGATTATAGTGGTTAGAAACGTATCAACGACTACGCCACGTACGATATACATTCCTCCCTCGACGCCACGGCGTATCATCACAACGACTCAACGTCCAACAACGACCCAACGTCCAACAACGACCCAACGTCCGACAACGACCCAACGTCCAACAACGACGTTTCGCCCTACGCCAAGAAATACTTACTTACCGCCAATCACAGTAACAACGCCAAGACCAACAACGCCACGACCAACAACGCCGAGACCAACAACGCCGAGACCAACGACGCCGAGACCAACGACGCCGAGACCAACGACGCCGAGACCAACAACGCCGAGACCAACAACGCCAAGACCAACAACGCCAAGGCCAACTATAACGCCAGTTGAGTCCAAAACCCAGCCTATCTACGAGCGTCCTAAGACAACTCCAGCGGCGTATCTTCCACCTGTAACGTCCACACCGTACACGCCTGTCGTGACGAGAAGCACCCCCAGATACACTCCAGCGGAGAATAGACGATCGAGTATAATAACGAAAGTGCCAAGCGTCACGCCAGCGATAAACACGTATGTTCCGCCTAAAAGTACTTACTTGCCACCAACAAAACCAACTCCGACTTACTTACCACCAACAAAACCAACTCCGACTTACTTACCACCAACGAAATCAACCACGCCGCGGCCGATACCTACGAGATCAACGCCAACTTATTTACCACCAGGAAATACGTACCTTCCGATAAGCACGATGAAGGTCAATCTAGTAACGGTCAAGCCACCTCCATTCCCCCCTGTGAACAACAGCACAACTCTGATCACACAAACTTACCCTGTACCTACCGGCTCGAGGGGGCCACCTCCAACGCTTCCTACGCCTACAACACGAGATTTAGGCTACCAATATCCGATCCCTTTAATTCCTTTTGACTCTCGTTAACGCTAATTTTTTGAATAAAGCTGCCAAACGAACTCCATCGCCGAAAGAGTTCAATCATCGAATTCATAATTTCTTTTTTTTCTAAATCGAGGAGCCGAGCACTGCCGTCCAAAGCTCTCACAATCCTCAAACTTGATTTGATTTTTTCTTCACGGAGAATCTTTTTTTTTCGACATACATCGCTATGTGAAATCGAACCGCCCCGGCGCACAGCGCTCTACACTCTTTTTTCTTCGATTAGAAACGTAACGTGCAATGGAAAAGAAAATTTTGTTTCATTGGCAGGCAACGGAGATTTGTAATTTTAATGATTTCTTCGTTTGTACAGTACGGGATCACGAGAGCAACAGAACGGGAAGAGATTCATTTTTTTTACCGTATCCACGTTCATTCCTCACACTCTTATTCTCCTCCCGTTTTCCTGCTGATGATTTTGACCTTTTTTGTGTTTTTCTACTCACAGCATAGAATGAATGTAATTAGCTTGAGAAATAAAAGTATGTTTTTTTCACAAGTTATCCACGTCGAAAATTAGCGATGAGCTATGTAGGATTTTGTTTTATTTATTTTTTATGTCGGTAGTGAATTTTCTTGTTTTCTCGCTTCAAAATCGCCGCGGACTCGCACAGAGTAAACTTTCGAGTGTGTATCCTCGGAAACAATGTCTGGGAAAAGTAAGTAGCCCATAAAAGGCTCCTACCATCCGTACGACTGTCGGACTCCCCCACAGAATTTTTTTTTTCAGTTCCCCAACGCGTAAATCTCGGGTAAAAGTCGGGAGCGAGCGCGTGTAAATTTTTCTAGTGTCGTACGAGACTCTGAGAGTGCAAGATCGCGAAAAATTGCCCTCGTTTATCAGCACTCTGTTTATTTTTCGTAGAGCTAAAAAATCTTGCCAAATAAAAACACTCCGCGACAGAGATCCCGAGAGAAAAAAAATTGAGAAACAAACGAAAGAATTTGAGATGGTGACGCAATTCGCACTCACCTGAGTCTGGGTGAATTTTTTTCCGATCGATTGACGTATTTTTACTTCCGTTTGGGGCGAGACATGTTCGAGACCGGTCGAAGATCGGCGATCAGCACTTCGGAGCTCGGACTTTACTCTGATCGAGGGGATCGTTACAATCGCAACAAGTACGGTCCAATAGTACGAAAATTCGTAATCGTAGTCATGGCCGTGGTGGCCGTAATATTGGTAAGCTGATGATTATTTGCAACGTATGATTTATTTTCGTTGAAGAGACAAATCTCCATTTCAAGAACTTGCACAAGCTCATCATAAATAAATCGCAGAATGGAAAATCCATACATGCGCAACTGATGAGATTTATTCACCCATAAAATTTTCGTAAAAAAAAGTTATTCATCCCTAACATCGCACTGTTGTGAATTTTTCTATGGCAAAATTTCTGCCGCGAGCTCTCTTACTCCTCAATTAATCACAGAATCTCTCGTCACGGTAATTAAGCGTAATTGTGATCAACGAAGCGTGTGCCATCGATCGTCGGTTCTCTCGGATCAAAAGCTCCGCGAATTTCTCTAACGAATAAAATTGCACAGAAAATCGTACATTTTCAAATAATGTGGGAAAATAACGTAATAATAATAAAAAATTGTAAGAATAAACAAACAAGAGTTGCAGACGTCTTGCACTTATTATTTTCGTCTCTCACGCTCGCTATTTTCTCGATACTTGTGAGAAATTTTTTTTATTTTTAGTCCGTACTAAAAAAGAATACCAGAAATGAAACAAGTTGAAATATATGCGAGGACACAGTATTAGACAAACTTGTAAAAAATAATAAATATGTACAAAAATAATGAATAAAATTATTAGAATAAATAATACAAACAATGACAAACAAATAACTGGAAACCCCATCGATTATATGAAAACAGTAAATAAATTGAATTTAGAAAAATGACTTGAATTAAAATTAGACAAGAATACAGGACAAATTCGAGAAAATTCCAAACGTTATAAAAACAGTTTAAAAAATAATGAATGTATTTTTTTAGAAAAAAAAAATTGAATGGTAGATGTTCGCAAATAGAGTTGAAGACTAGCTATTAGAGTACATTAAAGTGTAAGCGAAGTAAGGAAGGCGTGACGACATGCATAGACCAAAGTCTCTCTTTCGGGTGCGCGAACAAGATTTCTGCATGTCTTAACATATAGGGCGTTAACTGTTCTCTGACACGGATTGTCCCGCTCTCTTTTCGCACGGTGAGCGTTGAAACGGCGTTAACGATCGCCGTCTTATTTATTAATGCCAGCCAGATGACGATTCACGCCTTTCGGATCACCTAATTGTCCTCTCCGTCCCGGGCCCTTCGTCCGGGACTTTTGACCGACAGTTTCATGCTTACCGACGATTTCACAAAGCTTAATTGCTACTCTATCAGACGCTCGATCTACGTCTTTTTTTACCAGCATAAATGAAAGAAGATCGTTTCACGCTATTTTAAGTATACACTCCAAGAACGTTATTTTTTCACAAATGATGATCATAACAATAGTGAATAAATGTTGACGGTTAGTTTTCATGCACGGTTATCGCTGAATAGATTTTTACTCACTGGATAAAAATTGTTTCTTTTGTTCATATCGATAATGTGAGTACACATACAATATATTGAGAAAATATTTGAAACTGATTTCATCCAAATATACAATATTAATTTTAATATTAGTATTTAGATATTGTTGAAGAAAAAATTATTCATATTTCTTTAAAATATTTTCCAGGCTGCGATTTTTATCTACGACTTTGCATCCGGCGCTTCCGCGACAAGCAAAGTAAGCCAAGAGACGAAGCACATTTATATTCTCCAAAATGCTTTGAAAAAGGGAAGCAGTTTGTCGAAAAAACAATCGACGAGCACGACGATCTCCCCCGATATCGAAATCAATGGAAATTTTTCGTCGAGATTGCAGGATAGATCGGACGACGTTGATCCCCGGCAGCTGACTTTTATTGACATTCCTGGCATGGAGAATAGATCTTCTGATCTCAGAAGTCCAAGAACCGTAGATCCGGAAGAGCCAGAGGTCAGGAGCCAGAGCTTGCAGAATTTTAAACACCGGAAAAGACTGCTTGAGATGATGAACACAAAAGATGACAAACCGGAAGGAAAACAACCATTTAGTAATCACGCCGTCGTGTATCGAGTAAGACAAAGGTAGAAAAAAAATTATTCATTTATTCAACATTTTCAAAATTATTTTCAACACTTTTATTTTAGGGTCGATTTTTTTATTTAATATTTTCCTGTACATTTCCAATGTCATAACTCATAACTTTTTAAATATTTACACTTCGATGATCTTTAAATTTAAATTTTAAGTAAATAATCTTTTTTCAGATACAAATATCCCGATCCTGAAGAAGAGCTTAAAGGCGAAGAGTCGCGTCCAGTTCCATTTCATTTCGAATTAAAAACTCCGCAACCAACATCTTTCAACAAGCACCCAAAGTTTCCACAATTATCACAATATCGATATCCTCATTCGTCCCGGAATATTCAAGACATAATAAAATATCTGACGAACGATCCGAACGGTACAAACCGGGGAATAAAGTTCACAGGAGTTTATGTAAATCCAAAAAAGTACGACGTGTTTCCGGAACACGGAGAAATTATGGCGAACAGTGATCGAAACGAGTACCAAGCGGACGACGGTAGTGAGGACGATTATGAGGATGATAATGACGATCTTTCCGAGAGTTCGCGATACGGTACGGGAACGAACAACGGAGATCCTTTTTATCTTTACAAACCAAAACATCCGACAGACGTTAATCTTCTGGCGCCGTCAAACGTCAGGTTGGAACATCATCTTCTACTTTTAATTATTCTTAATGTCATAAATATTTTGTTTTTACTTAACTTTTCAATATTCGTCTGACATTTTGGAGATCGATATTTTTATACATTTTTCTGCAATAACAATATCCTCCCGTTTTTTATTATTTTTAAGAAAACTAATTTGTTTATAGATTTTCACCCCTCGGAACTCACAGATACAATCCCTATCATGACCCATTTTTCCAAAGACCTCCGATTGGATACGCGAAGCCTCTGCCGCCATTCGCGATCCAGGAAAATTCGCAGCTTCCGGACAATGCGGGAGCTTACTCGGGCGGAAGTTATGGAAAAAAGCGAAAACCAAAGCCATTCAGTGTGATGCTGGACATTTATCCGATCACCGATTTAAACGATCAGCCGAGCAACAAAATCTCGAGACCTAGGCCACCACTGTCCCCGCCACCGCCCCCACCAATCAGCATCGAGGAATTCGACTCTCGTCGTCCGATCGCTTACACTCGCGGACAGAGATATCACCCGACTCAGCCGATTCCTGTCGTGGCGATACCATCCCAAACAGGACTCAGCGAAGAAGACGAGCGTCAGCAAATGATTTTTCACCTCAATTTATATCCGAGAAAAAAAAATAAACATAATAGGTAAATATTTAATTTCCTCATTTTGCCATGCATTTTTAAAGAAAATGATTTAATTATTATACATTCGAATTTAATTGTTTGTATATTTAAGTTTTTAATTTATAGTCTCCATTTGCGAATGTTCGTGGATCGAATACTCGATCAATGAATAATTTTTTTTTTTCAGAAACGACATAATCGAGAGATCAGAATTGATGCGACCGGAGGATCATGAAAAATTCATGCATAGCGTAATGTCGCCATTCGAAGCGATCACGAAACAGCTCGCGGACCACTCGACGATTGAGGAATCAAAATACGAGGAGTCCGATCTTCCTGAAACAACGACACGTCCTCCAATATATCCTCAATCCGAAATCATCAAGGATGAAAATTCTGATAAAACTTCCAGTGAGAATTCATCGCAGGAGAAATCAGATTATGAAAAATTAGAGGCAGAAAAAGCAAACTCGGAAGAAACAAAATCAAGCGAGGAGAATAAAGATTCGCAGCAGGAGAAAAAGAAATGGATTGGCTCAGAAAAAGATCTCGACACTCCGGAAGGTTTCCAAGCCTTTGCCGACGGTCTGATGGCAGCTGAGTAAAAAATTTACCAAAAATTGTTCCAAAAGCCGATCATACGACTCGGAAGCCAAAATTATGTTTAGAAAAGTCTTAAATTAATAACTTAAAAAAAAGTATTTAAAAAAAATCGATTTCTCGATTTGGTAGATAAAAATATTGTTTAAAAATTCGATAACAGTAGACTGGAAAAAAGAGAAAGCGCGATTAAGATTTCTCTGTGCGGATAATTAGTGTAATTATCGGGAGTAAAGAAGTTTTCTCGAAATATCCTTTCAATTCACGCTCTTCTAAGCGCGCACGCGTGCCTGATTCTTTTCCCTCTCAACTTATCTTCGACATATTCGAAACTTCGAAAAAAAACACCATTAAATTTCATGGTGAAGAGCCTCAAGCGGGCGTGACCTTGACATTTTGAGAAATAGAGGCAATCAAATCTTGCAAGATAACCCTTCGTATAATTAATTACCGAGTCTGAATAATTTACGAAAATATCAACACCTTCATCTAAAGATAGAATATTATTTTTTTCAATTTTTTGAATCTTATTTTATTTTTTCCTTATTTTTGTCTCCTTCCTTTCTCCTTTATTCTTTCTTAACAGTGAATATTATAAAATGTACACTTTTCTTTACTCAACGATCCTAACATTTTTAAAATAGGATTTATAATACAAAAGCACTTTTTCCTCTCGAACTCTTTTATCGAATAAAAGATCGGGAGAGAAACATCGCGACTGATTCACTCAATGCTGCATTGTCCGTGAAATATCGCTAATCCGTCAGCACCAAAAAAGTTCACTGGCAGTTTCGTAAAAAAGTCTCACGAAGTACTCGAAATTCGATTATAAAAGTCTTTCACAAAAATTCGAATTTTTGGTAAAAAAGTTTCGCGCGCAAAAATTCGAATTCAAGATAACAACTTCTCATATGGAATAAATCGAATTTCAAGTACGTAACTCTCACAAACAATTTCTTTTTTCTAAAATAATTTCAAAATTTGAGCACTTGAAAATGGCGGGGATTACGCTCTAGAGAGTGTGCTGGGATGGTAGAGAGTCGTGTCGGCTCCCCATTCGTATGGCCCTTCGTGAGGGCCAAGAGTCACCATTGTCCCTGGTCCCAGAGTTCCCAAAGTAGTGTGTGATTGAGCGTTCACCATCCCTTGGCCCGAAGATACGAAACTCAACGGCGGTCTCGTTTGTTCACGGAGGCGAGCGTGTTTCACTTGTTTTTTATACCTAAAAAAAAGAATTTTATTATTTTCTTAAATATTTTTCAAATCAATTGTTTTCTATTAAACTCATTTTTTAACAACTCGTATTGGAAAAATGTAAGAATTCTTAATCTTTCCTCACTTCATGTATTTAGAAATTCATTTTTATGGCTTAATGACATGAAAATAAAAAATTGTTTTCAATTACTTTGAATGCATGCAGCAAAGCGTGCAACTCGAAATGATGGCAGCGACGCCGACGAGAGCGGCGATTGCAAGAACCCACATCTGTGTCATCGAAGCGTCAGCCCTGGCAACGATTGCCGCGCAATGTTGAACTTTTTCAACGTGATACTTTTCATAAACTTTTCTCAGTTCTTCATTTTTAGGATCACGAAGGAGAGCCTTCATTTCTTCCAAATCGTAAGCTTCTCGACCGACCATTTGGAAACACGAACTTGTCGACGAGAAATCGAGAGAATTGTCATCCTTGGAATAAAACTGCGTATCATAAACATTAACCGAAATCGGCAGAGACAGAGCTTGCTGTACGGCCTTCTCGAAATCCTCCAAAGTTTTCCTAACCTCGACCGGAGGCTTGGAAAAAACAAATTTGAGCATGTCCCTATCTCTCAACAAAAATATTCTCAAGGTCACATTCGTCTCTCGTCCAACCTCAATGGAATTGTTGGCTGTAATAGGAATTTCCATGAAACCATCAGCGTACGCCGATAACGATCCGGTCGTTCGTAATTCACCAGATTCTGGATTTAGAGACAAGTAGGACGGAATCTCTCGCCTTGACATGGAAGGTTCGGCCAGTGACGTGAATGAAACGTTCCCCATGATGTAATTGATCGATAGCGAATCGGAATCTTTGTCATAGGCTTCCAGTGTTATTAAGCTCGTATCAATCGGTACGTTTAATCTAACACCGATCGTGATGTTGTCTTTTCTGAATTTCGGCTTGTTATCGTCAATATCGACAACCCTGACAAGGATTTGCCTTTCGGAAGGATCTTGCCGATTGTATGGTTTTGGAATAACTTGCAGTTTTCCAATTGGATACTTGAAGCACTTCAACGTCAGCAAATGACGTTCATTAGATTCTCGATCGAGCCGCCCAGCGGTTTTTACGACCACGGAATTGTTTTTCAAACGTTCGATGCTGAACAATCCAGCTTCATTCCCGTAGATTATAGCGTAATCGATCATACCATTCTCACCGATGTCCTCATCAATCGCTTCGATAACTCCCACCTGCGTTCCGATGGAGACTTCCTCAAGAACGTTCAATTCGATCGGAGGACTATCCAGACTGCGTTTGAAGTGCGGTTTGTGATCATCAATATCATTAACGATTACCTGAAGAACTCTCGTCGCTTGCTGAGGAGGATCTCCAAGATCCTGGGCGACCAGGATCAAAGTGTAACTTTCCTTCGTCTCTCGATCCAGTAACTTTTTCGTCGTTATCAAACCAGTCTCGCCATTGATTCGAAAGGCACTAGCATCATTACCGAAGTTTCCGTCTTCAAGAAATTTGAAGGTTATTCTTCCATTAGGCAAGTTCGGGTCATCAGGATCGGACGCTACCACCTGGAATACTGGAGAACCGATTGTTGAGTTTTCTGAGACGTAGGCAATTTCTTCAAGAGTTGGTCGGATGAAGAGGGGAACTCCGTCATTGCTGACGACGTCACCAATGTAAAGACTTAAAGAGACATCGCTGTACAAAACGGGGTTGCCAAAATCCTGAGCTCGGATTCTCATGTTGTAGGGGTCCGTCCGACCTTTTCCGGTCAATTTTTTCGCAGAAGTAATTTCTCCAGATTTTGGATTTATTTGGAAAAGCCCTATTGAAAAATTTAATAACGATCAGTATTATCGCTGATGCGACTGTGCAATAAATAGAAATGATATGTTTTGATTCCTCACCATTCGCTTCACTCTCATCAATTATTTCGTAATGGATCGTTCCGCCTTTCCCCTCATCAGGATCAGTAGCAGTAATGTTGACAACGCTGACACCTTTCGAAGCATTTTCTGGAATCACCGCCGTGTAAGAATCTTGGGAAAAACTCGGAGCATTGTCATTGACATCAAGGACGTCGACGGTAACGAGAGCTCGTGTCGTCCTTTGTTCGGCTCCGCCTTGGGGCATGTCCGAGGCAATTACATAAAATCTCAGTACGGATTGTCTCTCTCTGTCCAAAGTAATATTCCGCCCAATTACGATATTTCCGCTGATTGGGTCGATTTCAAAGAGATTTTCGTTTTCACCGGTCAAGGAATATCTAACTTCGCCGTAGCCTCTTTTTACTTCTTGCTCTGTGTTCGAACTGTCAAGGTCCGTAGCTCGAACATTCAAAACGATCTTCGAAGACTTCGCAGACTCTAGGACTGAAATTTTGTAGTCAGGGGAGCTGAATACCGGGCTATTGTCGTTTACATCCAGAATTTCAACGGTCACTGTTGCTTCGGACATTTTCCGAGTTATGTCATAGTCACGAGCCAGGGCACGAACTTTGAAGCGTATAAACTGCAATGAACGGTTCATTTGAAATGATTATGAACATTTAAAATATTTTTTTAATTCGCATAAATAGCCAATAACAATTATACCTTATTGGTGAGTGCTTCGTAATCAAGTCTCTTACTGAGCACAACGTTTCCACTTTGGACACCAACGTTGACATAACCCTCGTCGTCGTCATCACGGACAAGCTCAAATCTCTGCACGGGCCATCCCGTTATGGGTTCTCTAGCCGAAAGCATCATAAGCGTCGTTCCCAGTGGTTGTTCCTCAGGAACTGTGACCCGTATTGTTGGATTATTCGGTGACCATCCAGGATTTGTAAAACTTGGATTGTCATCGCTGTACGCTTGGATATAAATAGTGACTTCGACTTCTGCGACTTGTTTTTCTTTATCAACGACAGCATTCAGATCTTTTGCTTGTACAGTCAGGATTATGACCGCTGCAACTTGATAATCAAGTACACGATTGACCGTGATCGCCCCGGTAGTCGAATTTATTCTGAAGGCCGTTTTGAAATCATACGGAGTTGTGCTTTTGAGTGCAACGCCCGTTTTGTCAACCGCTTTTATTGGCTCTATCAGAGAATATTCGATGCTGGAATCGGCATCGGGATCAGTTGCAGCAACTTTCAGTATGTTTTCACCTAAAAGAATTAATCGTAAATACTATGCCATAAAAGATAACCCAATAACTCTAAATATGACTAAAAAGGTATTAAATTGGTGGAAAGAAGAAAATTCGTTTACCGATCGCAGCTCTTTCCGAAACGTAAACGAGGTAGGTCGGTTTTTTGAAAACCGGTGGTTTGTTGTTAACATCAAGAATAGTTACAGTAATTGTTGTCGAAGCAGTCTCCCGGACTGGAGTTCCAGAATCAACGGCATGAACTACGACCTCATATTTGTCGCCTCCAGCTTCAAGGTCGAGCCTCGCGTCGGGAGAAACTGTCATGATTCCTGAACTGAACGAAAAAGAAGACTTCATTGAACGTGCATATGATATTCCTGCATGCATGGTAAATGTCCAACGATTGTGAATGTTAATCTCAACGTTATGGTATAATAAGAATCGTACCTAGAATCTATGACAAAATTATCTTTGGCACCGGAGGCGATGTAATATTGAAGAAGACTATCACGACCATCAGGATCATTAGCGACGACCTTGATTACTTCGGTCCCTGGAGCGGCGTTTTCCAGGAGTCTGGCTCTGTAAGTATTCGGTCCAGGTGGTCCAACTTTGTAATTGCCACGAAAAACAGGCTTCTGGTTGCCAGGAACTCCAACTCGAACTAAGAGTTTTGCATCAGAGTATAGCGGAGGAATCCCAGCGTCCGTGGCACGAATTTCTAGCTCGTAAATCCCGCGCTCCGTATCGCCCGATCTTACAGGTCGGAGCATCGTGATCTCACCAGTTTCAGGGTTCATTTTAAAAACATCCTGGGTCATGCTATTATGACCGTGAATCGAGTATGTCACTTTACCGTTACCATGGGCAGGACCATCGATGTCCGTTGCTCGGACGAACATTTGTGGATCGAAGCTCGTACTCCCCTCCCGGACTGTTCGTGAGTATTCTCGCTGCTCGAAAATCGGCACGTTGTCATTCACGTCTTCAAGCTCGATTAAGATGTTCACGGTTGATACTCTTCCACCGCCATCTTTTGCTTCCATCGTTAAAGAATAAGACTTTTGAGTCTCGTAATCTAGACGCTTGGACAGTGTGATCCCGCCGTTTGTTGGATCTGTCCGGAACTTGTCAGCACCGAATCCACGTAGAGTGTAAGTCAACTGGCCGAATGATCCGCTGTCAGCATCTTTGGCCACAATGTTACCAAAATCTGTACCAGGCTCTGCATCTTCTGGAATCGACAGCCTATAAACGGCTTGCGAAAATTCAGGAGCGTGATCGTTTGCGTCCATCAGCCTGATACGAACTCTTGATGAAGCAGCCTTAAAAAAATACAATTTTTGATATGATGATTTTCCATGAACTTGGATGTTCGCATCTCTTCATTAAAAATTGAAATAGTGTATCAACTGACCACTCTTTGTCCAACGAGAGCAACCACGTCGAGTTCCAGATCCCGTTTAGTAACGTCTTCAACGTCATAATCGAGAATACTTGTGTCTTTGGCTTTGATAACAACAGGCACTCTACCCTGAGCGTTTTCCGGACTCACAGTGAAAGCTGAACTGATTCCCGGATAATTTGGCGCGTCCCGAAGTTGGAGAGTGAATTTCGCATTATCACCGACGTCTTCATCACTCACAACCATATTAAGCCCTGGAAAATCCAAAATTCTTGACTGTTAAAAATTCTTCAATCGAACTAAATAGAACTAATAAAATGAAATAAAAAAATTACCGGGAAGTGGCGTGTCTATTCCAATATCCTCGAATATTTTAATGCTAAAGTAATTCTCATTGAACATCGGGGAGAGATCGTCGACGTCGGTGATGACGATCGTGACGATCGAAGTTTCCGTGTCTGCGGGAATCTCGCCGTTTATCAACTCTGTCGCTCGGACACGAAAACTGTAAATCCCTCCATCGTGTAAAATCCGAGGATTTTCACGATCCAGAGGAATATCGGTCGTCACAAGAGTTCCGATCGCTATATCACCGTCCCTAGACTGGATGAGCTCGAAGTGCCGGAGTTCGTCATCCTCGAGACTGAGAAGCAACGGCCTCGATTCTCCGGTGTCACCGTCTCGTGCTCTTACCGTTAGAACTGTATGACCTTTCGGCGTGTTCTCCGCAATCGCTGCGCTGTACGGAGCGTTCAGAAAGGTTGGAGGTTGATCCTATAAGATTACAATCCCTTATGTTTATCATTCGAACAAAGTTCACTCTAAACTTTAATATTCAATAACAAAATTACCTGAACGTCTAGAATGTCCACAGCGACGGTAGCTTGAGCTTGGAGTCTCTTAGTTGGATTAATTGCTCCATCGGTAGCCAAGAGAGTAACCAGATAAGAATTTCTCCTCTCGTAATTCAGAGGTCTTGCTATCGTTATTTTTACATCGTATCGACCTTCTGCGATCTGCAAAACAATGTTGTATCTTCATCAGGAATAAGAAAATACTCATATTCAAATATTTAAGGCTGAATAATATATGCAAAAGCTTTGCATGGAATTCATATAAAATTGAAATTATATTCTTTGATTGAGATGATGAATTTAGCGCGCACCTGCTCCGTCGTTACGTCAAATGTTAAACACGTATCATCGTCCGGGGAAGCGGAAACGCATTTAACATCAACATCCGCGTTCACTCCACCATCCAAATCCGTAACGATAATCGTCCCTTGTGGAAGCAACAGTCCACCGATTTTTGCATTTTCCGGGACCCTCGTGGCGTACGGTCGACCATGATAAACAGGTGGATTATCGTTTTCATCGAGAACGGCTATTTCTCGTCTCAGAGAAACGGTATTCGGCTCAGACCCAGCGATACCTTCATCTTGAGAAGAAAAGAAACAAATATTGTACACTATATAAAACGTTGATTAAACTACTATAAACAACCATAAAATAGTAATCACAATTATATAGAAAAATAGAATATAATATAATATAATCGAATATAATTAGTTGAATAGAAAAGAAAATTGTAAATAATTCGTCTGAAAAAGTGATTAAAAAAATAATAATGTACTATGAAATAGTACCGGTTATGCTGATAATAACTTCAATAAGATCCTGAGTTTCTCGGTCGAGAGCTCGCCGGAGAACGACGAGTCCGGTATCCCGGTTGACCGTGAAGTATTCTCCGCTAATGGAGTAATGCAGCTTGGAGCCTTCAGGATCCTCACCCCGGAGGGTGTAGACTGGTGAGCCCGGAGGCGTGCTCTCCGGTACCGCGAGCCTTGCCATATCTCCATTCTGAATAAAGTGCGGAGCTCTGTTGATCACCTGAGCCCGAGATAAGGCCCAGGTGCTCAGCAGAAATAGGAAAAAATTCCGCATCTTTTTCTGAAAACGCGCAAGAATATTCTAGTTTAATACACTAATCTTTTAAGTTAAACTCGTATCGAAATTTATTGTTTCGAAGAAAAAGTTTATTTTCTCTCGTGTCATTTATTTTTTCTCCGTAACAAATGAAATTTAAAAAATAATGTATTTAAAACCATTTATAGAATTAAAAACTCAATCACAAAATATTCCACGAAAATGAAATTTGTATGTATCATCGTATCATGATATTTTGATACAAATGTGAACTCCATTATTATCAATAGCATTAATAAGAGAAATCTTTAATTTAACATTGTTATCTGAAGACAAAAGCTACATTAATTTATTTATCACTAAAGACTATATTTCTTTTTAAAAAAATTTCGAACAAGATTAACAGACTGTCACTTCATCATCAACAGCCTATTATGAACTCGTTAAATATTTTGTTCAGAATTCTATCGTATTGATATTTTCACGTTTATTTTTCCATTCAGATATTTCTCCAGTAATATCTGGTTTGATATTTTTTATTATTTTTCATTTGGTATGTGAACTGCTTTTTATTTCATTCTAAATATACCGACGAATAATAGACTGCCGTAATTTTCCTAGAGCTTCGTGCTGTTTTTGATGGTATAATTATTGACAATTTAAAAAGAAGTTACATGCCTGCCTATAATACAGAAAAGCGCATCGACACGCTTCCGGGGCATTATCTTACGATCTCGGAGAGTTTCACGAAGCGGTAATTTAAGATACGCCGATAATAAGAATAGCCGGTGGAGGAGATATTACGGGGTATATCCTGCGGTCGGATTTATTGTTGAAAAAAAGGGAGAAAAGGAGGTGACCGCGGCGAGCTACCGGTAACTCGCGCGTGTATTTGTGCGTCGCTTAATGACACGCCGGCAGTCCGTACGTTTCGCACAGTGAAAAGCCGTTAGAAATCAGATTCCATTTCTGGCTCGACAAGACGGGCAGGATACCGAGTGCTCCCTTTTGCGACTCTAATCCACAATCCGCTACGAAGTCTCTGTTCGTCGCGCCGAATACTCTCTTCGAATTGTTACGTGACGATTTACTGTTCATCTCAAGTTATAATGAAAAAAAAATTTTCTCAAATTTTTTTACATAACTTTGTAACCATATATTTTTTTAATTATTGGAAAATATTATTAATCATTAATTAAATAATTATGACATTAAAGTTCGCATTTGTATAAATGTAATTATTGTCTTTTATATATCCCAAATTTGCCCCTCTATCAGACATGAAAATCTTGTCGCGTGACTCGAGACCTTACATGGACTAAAATTTTTTCAGAGCTGATAATGAATATTGGATGAAACGTGAAGTTGATCATTTTCGAAAAAAGAAATGGATATTAAATTAAATTATTATATGAATGAAAATGAACTACAATTTTTCTTTGTTTTAACTTTCAGTCGCGCTCCGATGGAACGTAAATGGACAAACGACGTTGCAAGATGTTTACGTATTGTATACAGCTATGATTTGAGGTGGATAAACAAGAGCACGGAACATCGCGTCGAAGGGGATTGTCCCAGTAATTTAACAGCTCTCTCGTGCGTGTAGTCGATTATATGCCTCCGCGTATTTATCGACGGTGACTTTTTCTTCCGCATTTCCTCATCTTCTACTCCTCCAATCATTTTAATGACATCTTTCTAGATTTACAAATTATAAGAAAATTATTTCAAGAGTTAACCATCAGCGGTAAAGTCATTTCTGACAAAATATTCGTGAAGAAAAAACTTGAAAAAATAATTCTAAGCAAAAAACAATTTATATTATACAATTTTTATTTTTATACCATAAAAAGTTTCGTATATTTGAATTAAACACAAAATGATAGAGATCATAAAAAATGTTCGCAATCAAGGACAAGAATTTCAACAATCTTGGAACCGAAGTAAAAATACTTAAATAGAGAAAAGGCGGCGATCGAGTTAAGGTTGGTGAGTTAAAGACCGGAATGCCAGTAAAGAGAATCTAGCTAGACACTTAGCATAGGTGCTCTACCAGAGCAGCATTTGCATCCTGTTCTCCGGTTCGAAAAACTGGTACTGGCCAGCATTCAAGACCAAACGAGGAGTCTCGATACTATTTCCCTTCCCGTTGACCTCACTATTCAAATGTTGTTTCGTTTTGCACAGTTCATAAATTATTATTTCTAGTATTTTCAATTATCTCGCTTCCTAAATCACAAATTTCAATGAGCATTCTTTTAAAATAAACAGCCATTCAAATTTCATTTCTTTTCACACACTTTTTAAAATTATTCTTTACGTTCTCTCAATTCTTGTTCTTTCTTGAGAGAACGACTTGAATAAATTTCTTCAATAATAAACAGCATCGATCATTTATCAAATATGTTCACGAAAACACAGAAAATTCATCATAATACAGCTAATAATTTTTCTTTAATTAAATAATTTTCAAGATTATTTTTTATATAATAATAAAATAATAAATTATTCAAAAATTTTATTAGTGATTCTAATTTTTTAACAGCCTTTCATAAAGGATGTCTTTTGAAGTCGTCGTTCCGAAAATGATCTTTTATAATCTCAAGACTCGCCCACGATCAATTATAAATTCGAAAAAATGAGAAAAACATAAAGTTATTTCCGTGAAAAAAAGAATTGATGCAGCGAGAGATCCAAAGTGAAAGAGCGGGGGCGTCTTACGTAGTCTCCGGCTCAGCGGACATTCGCCGCGCATTAAAATCTCCAGACCGAGAGAGAGTGAGATTTACGGCTCCGGCTGGTGTGTATCCGTTTTTCGGCCACGGAGAGAACTCAGTGGCTCTCGGCGTTTACTGACCATCGCAAAAACATCGTCTTCTCATCTCTCTCCACAACGAAACAAACCTACTTTGTTTCGCGATTTGATATTTAACATAAATTTCATTCAACTATTGTAAATATTCATTATCTTTCATTCATTTTAATCTTAATTTAGTTTAATCTTTTTCTTGTTATTGAAGACCTTGTATTTGAACCTTGAATTTTTTCTTGATGAATCGAGTCACCCGAAGAAAAAATTCTTTAGTCAGGAAACGTCATCCCCGACTCAAAAGTCTCTCGCTTTTATCGTAATAAAAAAAAAAGAAAAAACCGTTATATCCTACGAGCTGCGTGCGTTACGTTACGCGCGTGGAATTTCTTATGCGTGAGCTTCGGGAACGGTGAATGGCCCTCTCTTTCAACACGGATCTTTCAAATGCTATAGCGTACTTCTCCCTTTAATCAATTTAGAAACAATATTCGAGTAAAAAAAATCAAAAAAAAAAAATATCAAAATCATTTTCCCGGACGATGGAAAAATCGATACCAATATATTGATAAATAAATCGACAAGAAAAATCTCTAGCAAAAACAAATACTCATTTCTTAAACATTTCCTAGACTCGAAAATAAAAACCAGGCCGAAAAATTGAGGAACGATCAAAATTTTATAATAAATTCAAATTAAAGTAAAAAACTCACCAAGTCATAGGGTAATCCTTAAAGAATTCAGCACACACATTAAACACACATATATAACACACACAGGCACTCGCACACGAAAAAAAATCACCTCATAATTGTGAGGAGTGCTGGAGGAATTTCGCGAAAACCGATCGGTGCCAGGATGGGAATTTTGAGAGTACGAGATGAAGAAAAAAATATGTGGAACGACTTATAACCGAGTTTCGAAAAGTTAGCCGGTCTCGGCGAGGCAATGGACGGGCGAAGACTGCATCGTGCAGGAAGGTATGCGGCCTCCGTTCACGGAGATTGGAAGGTGTGCGAGGCGAAAGGAGGAACGAGGAGCGCAAGGAGCGACCGGGAGAGGTACGTTCGCGTTAACTTCTCTCTCCTCCGTGCGGCTCGCTCTTATACCTACCTGAACATTTTTACCAGGTGAGAGGCGAATCCCACAAGACATGAAGAAAAAACTCCTCGTTCTATTATTCTCCAAATTACTGTGTTTAATCGATAAACTTTTTTTTCACTTTTTTCAATATTATTATTATAAAAAAATAACTGAATAGTGAAGGTATATATGTTTATATTGATTCAATTTTTTATTTTTTTATTTATTAATTTTGTTGATTTTATTTTGTTTTTTGGCTTAATTTTGTAATCTACCTACTCATTTTTTGCTTCACTTCTTCTGATACTTTCTGACAATTTTAAGGGCTATACAAAACAAAGTTTTTTTTACTTTTGGTTTGATAAATATTCTTCATGATAAAAAAGTATGACGTTTTTAAATTACTGTATTGTTTTTGTTTTAAACATTTTATTTAAAGATTTTACAATCTGAATGATTAAATTCACCATTAAACAATTATTCAGTTAATTTATCTCCAAAACTCGTTCCGATGAAATTAAAACCCTGATAAATTTTCCAAAAGGTCATAACGTTCTCTTGGTAACGAAGGAACGTCCAAGCTGATGATCGCGAAAAATGTAATTCTGAAAAAGTATTAAATACATGAGAAAAGTATGTATCGAGTATTGTAGGAAAGTGTTATAGTCGCAGTGGAAGGGGAAGTACAGTTATGACAGAAGAAATTGAGCTCAAACTTTATTTACTCTTCAGATATGTCGACATGCAATATACTAATAAAAACTTTCAATGAGAATTTATTTACAGATAAATTATTTAAAAATATTTATAAATAAAAATCATAATTTTCTGCCCTGTAATTACATTTCTTTAATAAAAAATGTAACCTCAGCAAAAAATTTGAAAAATAATTAACATTTTTTCATTAATGCTGAGTTGTGCATAATTGAAAAAAAATCATCTCTAGCTCTGCCTGGAAGAAAAAAATAGCATAGGTGTGCTCTCGACGAAAGTTTCATATGAAAGAATCCAAACCTCACGATTGCACCTGCAATAAGATGTGTAACCTACTTCTCACGACGTCTGGCGCTCTCCTGCCTCCCAACGTGCATTTTCCCCCGTGCCGAAAAAAAAACTTATTGTATCGCGTAATAAATGATTCTGCAACAATATCGTGACGTAATGCGCATTGCGCGTGTCTCTGAACTTTTTTCCACAAATTTTCATTCGCGAGAGAGTGCCAACAGGCATTTCTCATCGCAATCAAAACAATTCTCACAGCGATATGCTTATTAATGTGTAAAAAAAAAACAAAATCGATTTGACAGCTGTCAAATAAAAATTTTTAGAGCGACAAATAAGTAGATTACTTACAGTTTTTTAACATCCTATATATATTCTTATTAAGCAAAAACTGTTTGGAATATTGCCCAAAATTAGTTATATTTGTATCGATTTTCTAATTGTAAAAAACGTCACATGAAAAATACCACTAATCGGGTTTGAGTGCAGTTTCTCGTTACATTTGCTCAATAGCGCAGCATCTGCTTCGTGTCGCCAATCAATTAACCTTAGTGCGAAAAGACAGCGATAAATAACCCAATCAGAGCGAATCGCCTGAAGAGTCCGGAGAGATCGAAGAAACCCTTTTTCAATTCGATATCAAGAGAGAAAGATGAGGGAAATGAAAAAAAGAAAGAGAAAGATAAAGAAGGAGAGAGCGAATTTCGTTTTTTTAACTCGATGACCTGCCAACACAGAAAATGCATTTCGAACCCGCAGAACCCCTTTTTTCCTATTTGATTTTCGATTCTTCACGCCTCGGAAACAAATCTCTCGTGTTATTTCCAATATGTATTTTTTTAACCCCACAACGTTGCGTTTGCCGAACATGTGTCAACGTCGACGATTTCACGGACGTTCTTTATTTCTTTCTCTTTTTTTATTGCCCAGTTTTTCACGAATTTGCGAGGAAAAAAGGGTTCGACAGGGTGCTGGCAATCCCGAAGCTCTCCCCCTGCCGACTCGTTTTCTTATATCGACGAAATTTTTTTTCTTTTCGTGCCCAATATTCAATTCGTCATCGTATTATAATTTCGCAAATCATACCTATTTGCTCCATGACGAAAATCGAATAATGACAATTTTTCGTAATAAAATCATACAAAAATAAAAAGATATGGATATTAAAAATTCAAAAGTTTTTAATCATATATAATTGTCTCATAAAATGATAAAACTACGAAGAAATGATATAAAAAATGTGTTGCTAGAGAGAATGAATTTTTAAAGTTCATAAACAATATTAAACGGTGCATTTGGTGTTTCTAGAGAAAGTCGCGTCGAGGAAAATTCTTGCGATTGCACGCACGATCATATTACGCAACAAAGTTTGTTCATTGTTACAGAATTTTTGTAGAGTTTTTCTCTTTTGTCTACAAGAGGAAAATTTTTCATTTTACTACATGAATTTTACTATACTTTTTCTATAGGAAATATTATTTTACACGTTGATAAATTTTTATTTTCCACCTCATTGGTATCGAAAAATTAGTCACGGAATCTTCCGATGATTAGAGCGAGTATATTTATGCGAAAAAGCACTCGAAAGACTTTTGATATTTATGAGGTCAGGATGGGCCTGAGAGCATCACGAATCGCAACATTGTGCGATCCTCTCTATCTCGTGTACCGTTATGCTAATGACGCCACGACGATGTGTGCCAACGCGTCGATGATCTCTTGGCGACGGGGATTAACTAGACAACTCGGTCAGACGGGCACGACTTTAATATAGTGAAGTAAAAAGATCATATTTTTTATTAAATAAAAAATTATAATTTTTTCGACATTATAAAACTAAAAAATTATTTCGTAATTCGAAAGACTACAATTTTTAGAAAATTAAAAAAAAAAAAAAAATAAAATCAGAAAAATTGCTATCAAATTCACACATTCTGATTGAATATTTTTCATTTACGATAATTGCGTAGAAAATAATAATAAACTTTTTTGTCAACATTTTGTGACAAAAAATCAAAGAATTAGATTGAGTTTTTTAAAAAAAATTTTTAATCCAAATGATCGAAAACACCACACTCGTAAAAAGTTTATTTACATGAAAAACGATAACGAATCATAGAACAAACAGTCGACACGCGCTGCTGATATTTTTCTTTATTCGGCTTTATGGATTTTTATTTGGATTTCCTTCCCTTGCTCGTCTCTCGTTCCGTTCATGCATTTTCTGATACAAGTTTCTATAGAGATCTCGCGGTATTATCAACTGATTAGCGCCAACGACATATGGCCAACGTTGTCTCTATTAGATTATATTTTTCACTTTTTGATTCTTGGGAAATCGGGACGACAGGTCATTGACGAGTGGGAAGGTATCGAGAAAGGATTATCGATAATTTGCATCGTGCAAAATTAATAATAAAAAGGAAACAATAAAATTGAAAAAATTGACATTATAAAATTAAAAAACCTACAATAAAAAGAGACCTTAAAAATTGTCAATTGAAAATATTCGTCGTTGATATATTCGTGGATTTCTAAGAATGGCTCTGATCTGAAAATTTTTCACCACCAAAAAAAACGAGGTACGTGATAGACATGCGATAAAAAAAATTTTTGATTTAATGAGCGTGAAAAAGACGAAAATTCGTTCTGATTAGACGTGCGCTTAAAGGGCGTCGTCGAGGATAAATTAGTTTCGGAATCAGGGAGTTTATTGCAGGACGTATCGTTCTGCGGTCGAGCTAATTCCTACTTCCTCTCTCTTTACAACAAATGTCTAGAACAGTAAAAAAAGTCCGAGACTAACTTTTGCCGCTTGGCTCGCGCGAGGGTTCCTTTTCTTCTCGTCCTCTCCTCGTTGTACCTCGAGGTCTGCAAAGGTTCCTCAAGCATGACGGTATTTTCTGTGTTCTTCCGCTATAAAATCATCACAGTAAATAAATTGAAATCGAAATAGTAAACAAAACTATAAAAAAGGAATCAAAAAAATATATTTTCAGATAAAAAATTAGAAAAAAATACAGAATGTAAAAAAATTTCTGTAAAAAGCACGAAATTTCTTTTCAAAGAAATGTTATCGGGTGGCACGCGTCCTCCAGAAGGGCAACGCGAACATGTGAAAGAGCCAAGGGGGGAGAAAGGGGGAGGAAAAAAAGTAGGAGGAGCCTCGAACGGCTGAAGGGTACGATTGCAGGGTGAATTCTCGGGGGTACCCCCGGCCCTGGTGCAAGAGTACTCGTCATACATGTGAAAAAGAAAAGAGGGTGGGGTGCTCGGAAATATACCCCCAGGATCCTATATATGCCCTAGGAGAGCCTTTTTCCATTCACAGTGCTAAGTCGTGCCCCGATTCGAACGCGACTCGAATCTCGTCGCGTTTCCTGCTCTCAAAATTTTTTTCAAGTCCTCGGCAAAGTTCCAAATTGTACGGATATGACGCGGATAAATTCAGCAATCGCCACTTTATAAAATACAATAATCGTGCAGTGCATGGAATTTTTCATCTATTGTGTGGATTACGATTATTTTATAATTTTGAGGTAAGATTCGAGACAAAAAAGGAAAATTATTATAAATGGCACAGAACATTTAATTTTTGAATAACTAAGAATTTTTCGCAGTTCTGGCTACTGTGCTAATGTTCAAAAATAATAAATTTTCATTAATAATTGAGGGTACATTTTTTTAAAATCATAATTGATTAATTTTTTTATAGTTTATGAAATAATTGTTCAAGCATTATTTTATTTAAAAAAAAATTTTTTAGTTCATTATACATTGAGAATTAAATTAAAAATAATTTTTGTCTCGTTAGATTGTTGCCAGGAAAGTGTAAATGAAATCGGAAATGTCCTCGGAGTACTCATTCTGCAGCGAGGGCGGTTTCGACGAGCTCTCGAGTTCCTCGGATTCGGGTTTCGACGTGAGTTTTGAGTCGCCGAAGCACGAGATAAACGGGGATGCGCTCTTTCCCGCCTCGAAGGAGGAGAAGCGGAAGAAATCGAGGAACACGCGTTGCAAGAGCCCGACACAGGTGAGAATTACAACAATCGACTATTACAGGAAGAACTCACAAAAATGAAATCTCACAAAAAGATCAGACAAGAAAAAAATTCCAAAGGAAAATGTCTGAATAAAATTTTCATTATAAAATACAAGAAAAAAAAACATGCAAGGCTTTTTCTTTACGTGTGAAAAAAATTTCAGGTGCTAAAATTGAAAAGAAACCGTCGCATGAAGGCGAATGACCGGGAGAGGCATCGGATGCACACCCTGAACGATGCCCTGGAGCGATTGCGTATGGCCCTACCGACATTTCCGGAAGACACGAAGCTGACAAAGATCGAGACTCTCCGCTTCGCGCATAATTACATCTGGGCACTCTCTCAGACGCTCGGTAACAATGAGAGCGGCGAAATAACGGTAAACGTCGGCAACGTCACGGTCAGCATAAGCGAAACCGGAAACATGATAACTTCTTCGACGGGAAGTTGCGCCGTCGCGGCTCAAAAGAGGCTCGGACCAGCCTCGTTCCCATATCCCCAGGAACGCTTCATTCCCGAGTGGCAAGATTGTTACAGCGATTGCTACAGCGATCAGAGCATCAGTCCACCGATTCATCATCAGCAGTACACATCGACGATTAACTGCTACGATCAGAGAATTTATGGAAATCCGATCGCCCAGCATATTCCGACGCAAAATCTCATGGCGCATCATAACAACAACATGTATCAGTGTCTGTAGTGATTGTGCTTTTTGGAAAAACTGTCTTTTGAGTAGATTTTGGAATTTTCGAGTTTATGGAGTTTTTTGAGAGTACGCGTATTTTTTACGCCATAAGAATTCATTCCTGGGGTGTCAATGAACGAAAATGCGTGCTTTTTCCATCAGGAAGTGACAAAGAGTTAAGTGGATTCAGTTTTAAAAGAAATTAATCACATCGATGGGAATATCAACGAATTTCTTTTTTTCAAGAAGGAAAATATTCACTGATCGGTAAAAAGTTCAATTGAGAAAGTAGAAAAGTTCATTTGCCATGCGACAACAAAATTAACTTTTCATAAAATTGCCTGTATGATAAGAAATCTAAAATTCAACAAATTATCGTTATCTACTTGTAAGAGAATGATTTATGTAAACGAAGATGCCTCATTGTACGACAATCGAAGAGTACCAATTATTATTAATTTTAGCATTTAAACCACTTTCTAGCAATTTTTTTTTTCATTTCGAGAGGAACATTGTAATTTTTTCTCTCGACGAAGACCGCGTGTTCCTCGTCATTCTAGTCAACGAAACAATTTTTTTTATATCTATTTTTACTTTCGTGTAATAATCATGTGCAAGACAACGATCTCATTTTATTTAAATTTCTCTTAAGCTTACATAAATCCTGCCACGAGAAAGGTGAAACTGATAGCAATTTTTCAAATATTTTCTGTAATTTTTCTTTTACACGCGATAAAAAATAAGTTAGACTCGTGCCAGCTTTTGATTTACGTAAATTAAGATTCAGCGAATTTATATTATTGTAAATAACTGATATTTAAGAATAAAGCATATTTTATGGAAAAATATATACAAACGAAGATGATTTTTTTCTGGAATTTCAAAGACCAAAACGATGGAATTCGAACCACTTTGCAGGAATGAGAATGGCGGAAACGGGCGCGTGCCGTTTCGACACGTGACCATTGTCGGAGAAAATCTGGAGCCTCGTAAGTCCCGCTCAACAGATGTATCACGAATCGTCGATCTTGTTTTACGAACCACAGTAAAACGGAACTACGATAATCGGATTATGTAGAAAGAAAATTTTATATTCTTTAAAAAAATTTCACATTTTGGACAGAATTTTTTAATTTATTGCTTATAAAATCTCCACAAAAGGTGAGGGAAGAAATATAAAAAAAAATATTTTATACATTTTACTTATTGAATCCGTGTATTTTGATAAAAATTTAAATATCAGAAAATAGAAAGAATATGGAATATGTCGAGTGCATTGACACGAAATATTTTTTTCTCGACACGTGAAGGAAAATATTTCAATAAAAATTATATTTTTTACATTTTCCATATTGAATTCATGTATTTTGATAAAAATTGAAATATCAGAAAATAGAAAGAACGGAATATATATCGATCGTATCGACACGAAGTGTTTTTTTCATATGATGTACACGTTGATATAAAGAGGGAATAAAAAATTTCTAAATTAATATTTATAAGTTTGAGGGAATGGAAAATGCAATTTCCATAACAAGGCTCATCGTTTCGTTGGGGCTTGACGCGAAAAGAAACCCCGATGCTCAGAGTGGATGCGACAATAAACAGCTCCTGCGTTTCCATCGGCAAGTTCATCCCTATTGGAAAAACCTCTCGTATAGTCTATCAAAATATTATCGAGAAACCAGACTCGAAAGTGAGAGAAAAATATTTTTCTTCTATCAAGAAAAGTGTTTATTCAGAAATTACGTATTCGACATTGAAATTGCGAAAATTTTATATGAAGAAGAAATATAAAAGAATTTTATTTTGTATTTTTCGATTTGGAACAAGAACTTACATTTTTTACTGACAAGAAAGTAGAGTATTACAATAATTTTCATACTTTTTTAGTACGAGGGAATTATGTAAATTTAAAAAGAAATTATTTTGAAATATTTCTGAACTATGAAAGATGTGAGGAAAAATTGAGTTTTCTATTCTCCGTTTGACTTTATTTGAAAAAGTGTCAAAATTGACCAATTTTCCGATAGATCGATCACAACTGATTCGCTACGCGGATTAAAACGTATGAGCGATCAGGAAAATTATATTCGAGGCCTATTTGCAAACACGAATAGCAAGCTGCGACGAATCCGTTGGTTCTACCCCGAACGCTAACTTTTTTCCCCAAAATCTCGGCAATAACGCTAAAGCTTCGAGGAAAACTATTATGTCGTTTGGATATACATTATATAACTGTGTACACAATTCAGGAACCCCAGTCACGCGGAGGTGTTGGATTTGGGGTGTTTTGTCAGTTTTTACAATCGCTAGTAACGTTGGCCGATCGTTCGCAAAAAAAAGACTCAAAAAAACACCCCTTGGGGTGCTAGAAAAAAATTTCATAAATTAGTCATCTACTTTAAAAAATATTTTAAAAATTACAAAAAAACGATAATCGTTAATCCACGAAAAAGAAATTTCACAAATGTTATACATTTTTTTAGATAAAAAAATATACGTGATATATAAAATTACTAAAAAAATAAACTTATGCCAACGAAACTTAAAAAAAGTACACTGAACTCTGAAGTGTACAAATAAATAATAAGAATTACTATTATCATAAAAAAAGAGAATAAATAAAAAAATTGATTTGAACTTGATCGTTGGCTCGTTTGATCCGTTTTCGTCGAGTGCACATATCGATCTTATGACTTACGCACACACGAACAAAATTTCTACGACTCTCTAGCTGGTTCTCCCTTTCGCTTTTTTTCTCCGTCCCTGTCATTGTACCGGGGTGGTGGTCTGTACGGTGACATACTGGTGGAACGACCGGTAAGAGTGAGAAATAAATAGGAGTGTATATAAATATACGTTTTTACATAGGTGCATTCACCCTCCCTTTTTCCGGGGTGTCGCGACAAGGAGGGTGGCGTTTCAGCGTATGTACTTCGAATTTGACGTATATAACTGCACACGCGTCCATTGAGGAGTCTTTCCCTCTCAGTTTCCCTAATTCACGAAAATTCGTAAAATCACCCCTGTCCAATTGTCGAGAACTTAATCGATGATTAATGATGCTCGTGGACGTTGGATTCAAGAAATATGTCATTGACTTCTCGATACTTTGAATTTTCGAAAATTTTCGAAATTATTTTACAAAATGTTCATGAACAAAATGTTAGAATCATAAAGACAAAATTTTAGTTTGGACAAATTATAATAGTACATAGAATCTCAAGTTTCATCAAGTATCATCGATGTTCATGGATATGAAGTTCAGGAAATACGTTATTAACTTTTCTGATAATCATGGATCTTCCTTTAGTTCTAAATAAAAATGTAGAAAATATTTGTATCAAAAGATCATTATCAAGAAGCAATTCATAAATTTTTAGTTTTTTTTTTAATTTAAAAATTATATAAAATAAAGTAAGAATATGCAGATAGAACGTATTATACCTGTGCTAGTAAACGCAATACTATACTAAAAATATAATACAATACTATACTATAATGCGAAAAAAAACTTTTAATGATAAAGTTAAAAAATTGTAATTTTTTCTCCAAAATAATTAACCGAGGCGATCAAGTGGACGTATGAATACAATTGTTGGCTCCAGTATAAGAAAATACGCTTGAAGATCCTGCTGAGATGTTTGGACACCATGAAAAAAAGGTAAACGAGATCGTAACGACACGAGACCGCAATAGAATTGAGAGGACAAGTGTGCGCGGAGAATTAAGACTTGCAGAATAAACGAGAGGAGCGGTAAAAATCGGAAATCGGAGCAAAGTCTCTCCTCGCCTCGTATTTCAGCATCTGTTTAGCTCGAGAGTTCGTTCCGAGTTCTGTAAGGTCCGGAGAATGTCTTTCACGGTCCATGTGCGGGGGGTGCAGCCTCGACGTCCATTGTAACTCGGCATTTGCAGGCCTTTGTGGTTCACCACGAACAAAAGCTAGCAGAATCCACCGCTGGATCGTCAGATAAATACGGAGCGTTCGGGGATCTCGGAGGATGAATTTTCATCAGTCTGCGCACTCCGCTAAAATATGGAAAGCCTGTTTGCCTCGAGGAATCGGCCAACTGCGGAGTAAACAGAGAGAACTATCTGCAAGAATCGATCGATCTGTCCAATAACAAATACTCATCGGAATTGAACCCGCACGAAAAAAAATTTGCTGAGTACAACAACAAATATCATATTTTTGAAACCCCAATAAAACAATTTTACTATTATTATTATTATTATTTAACATAAATCAATACAAAATAAATGCAAAATGAAAGTAAGACTAAATTATTTTTTCACGCACAAGAAAATGGAATTCTGAATCAATTGTCAAGTGAAAAAACATGGAAAAAACGATAAAAATTACAATTCATAAAAAAATAAAAATAAATAAAAAAATTACAATTCATAAAAAAATTAAAATAAATTTTCAAAATGACGATGATCATAAGCATGACACAAAATGATCCGCTTTCTACAAATCATTCTTAATATAAAGATTTCAATAATAGACTCTGACGCTAAGAATCTGTACCAATTCAAATTTTTTTTAATGTAAGAATATTCAGGAGACGTTAGAATTTCTACATACATGACATAAATTTATAATATTATAGTAAAAATTTCATAAAAACGATGAAAAAAATCGAGATAATATTTTACGCCACCCCGTAAAAAAAAAGGAGAATAATCGAAATCGTAACGGGGAGCGTATTTTTTGTACTCCTCACAAATCGTTCGCATAACGGGCTGGTTTGACTCTGTCGCCAGAAAACTGCAATTCTCTCCGTCGGTCCTTTTCTCCGGGATTATTGAACGAACAAGGAGAGACTGGGACAGATGTCTATGGGGGTCTACTGGCTATATATATACACACATATTTTTTTTCATACGCGTATCTATATATACACATATATACCGATTTTGGTACATGCGCGTGCCAAGCAACCCCCCGCCGCGATTGCCATTCAAGACTATAATTTACTTGAAGAATGCCCGCGGCCTAGGGTCCGCGATCGAATCCTCTCGGCATTTAGGATGACGTACCTTTTAGATCGGAAACGATCCGGGCTCGGATCACATTGTAAATGTGCACTCGATGCGGAAATACTTCATCGCTATCGTAAAAATTTAATCTTTTTCGATAAAAATGCAATAGATAATATTAAATTTGGCTGGAACTTTGACATGAGAAAAATTTATATGTAATAATTTTGTTGATTCATATGATTTAACTGATGCAATGTGTAGGCAAATTTTTACAGACGAAATGCAATCACAATTTTTTCATGTGTCATCCTTAGAACAAATTTTATTTTTCCATTAATTTTATCGCCCAATTTATTGATTGTAACATTGATTTGTTCAGCCGTTTATTTATGCAAGAATCTGTTACTATAGTATTATCATTTTTTCTTATTGAACTTTTCAATTAACTCTAAATTTTGAAACGGCACCTGGCACTCAGCGACAGAGCTTTGACACTACGTCCCGTACGAATCCTTCATATAGACTCGACGTATTAGAATTGCATGTAAAACAGGAGATTAAACATCCAAAGAGAGGAGTAAAATTACTCCCCGAATGGACGAATGATTCGCCCCAGCAGGGCTTTCGACTTGGAGTCTTTCGACAAATCTCTTCGTTCTTCTCTCTCTATCTTTCTGAGGATTGTCACGCGGCAAGAATTTAATCCAGGATTACAGTAGTGGATTTGACCTGGAATTGCGATCCCTCTGGTATTGTGTGAGCTCGTTTTACTTAGCCGAGTACAAAGCCACTACAGTAGTCATTGATTGTTTTTTTTTACTTATATATTTATTCGTACTTTTCGTATTGTTCGAGCGCATTTTTTGCAGTACTTTTTACACGAGAAGCGAAAAAGGTAAATCGATATTTCATTCTGTAAGATCATACTTCGAGGTTTTTCCACATCTGGCCAATTTATCAAATTTTATAAATATTAAATTTCCAACTTTTCTACGATTACTTTTTTTTCGAAAAATAATAAAACTGCTACTTGGAAAATGATTAAATGGCTAATATGTTTGTCTGGATGTAACCCGATACATTTTTCATGCTAACGGAGCTGACCGTTACGCGATACGTCATTTCACCTGAATGAAAACTCCAAAAGCAAAATTTAATTTTCTCGCAGCCCAAAATTTCACGGACCCGTTATTTTTATGAATGAGTCTCGCAGGTCTTTTGCCAAGTTCCTCAGAAAAATGAACAGAGACAAGATACGGGATCTCGAAATGAAGACGTCAAGAGTGGTAAATTTGAAATTTTGATTTTTTGAACGGGATTCTTTTATCATGCAGCAATCACGTGAAAATTTTTTCAATTTTGACCTCAATACAATTCTCAAATAAAAATCCGAAATTAGAAACGTCTAATAAAAACCTTTAAAACACTCGATTTTCCAAAAAAATTAACGCACGTGCTGTGCGCTCGTTCGATTCAAATGCGAGAGCAAAAATTGAATAAATAAAAAATTGCACATTTAATGACACTCTTCTCAAGTTTAATCACCCTTATACTATTTTAGTTAATATTTTCACGAGTACTAGCGAACAACTTTAATACGCAGCTAAAATATTTGTTGATTAAGCAAAAATTTCAGATCGTGTTGCATGAGAACAACCAATTGCAAATAACCAAAAAACATTTGACATCTTCTTTTAAAAAAAGAAAAAGTAACATAAAGTTCATAAATAAAAGGGATCCTTAAATGTGACTCTGATATAAGAAAATGCTCCGTGCACGAAAATTCTCGAATAAAATGAACGGCGCGTTAACCACTGAATATGCAATGTGTTATTTCAACACTTTGCACGCACGCGAGCGTTCTTCGACAAACAGTCAAGTGGGTGACGTTGAAGGTCCTCGTGTTTCAAATTCGCGTCCATTTTTCTCTTTCTTTTCACTCTTTCTCTTTCTATCGAACCTTTTCGTGTGAGAAAGTCTTGGAATCAAAAGGGCTCAAATTGCTAGGAATTTGTATTGTAAAATACGCCTTTTGGAATATCGACATGCAGTGAAAGCGTTCGCAGGTTTTTTTGTGCCTCGGACGAAGCTTCGACGCTCCGACCCTTTCACGAGCGAAAAATCGTTGGGGGGGCGCCCCTCGGTCGCTGTGGCGCACAGGCAGCTCATTAAACACCCACGGCACCCCTCGAAATGAACGCAGCCTGATTTAACTATTGTTCGACGAACGTCGCTCCCTTTTGCCTGGTAAGAGCGTGTGTTTATTCTCTTTCCTCCCGGTATGGATTTTTCGATCTTTTTCTCGATTTCTAGTTTATTTCCGGAAATCTACGGTTTCCGACGAGTTCTTCTATTTAACAAGTTATCTTAATTATAATTTTATACGATCAGTTTCACGTAGGCAATTTCAGCATTCGATCATCCTTTTCGAATTAACTTACAATTTTCCATTTTTTTAATTAATTTTTTGTTTAGACTAATTCTTAAATGTAAGATAAAATTGGTGATATTTTTTAAATTTATTTTCAGATCAGATTCTGATGTGGCAGAAAATCGAAAATTCTACTATTATTTACAGATAAATCCTCACCCGTTATTCATTTCCGAAATCTTTCCTAATTTTTGATGGGGTAGAAAATACCCAAAGGGTAGAAACTTCCACCCTTATTTTCAGGTAATTCCGGATTTTTCTGACAAAATACTCAATTTTTTGAAGAGAACCCTTCGGCTTTTAAAACTCGATCGTGCGCTTGTACGTTTGTACATTTATCGATGGACATTCAAAGCACGACCTCCGGCCATCTGCTCCTGTGATTCGAATTTTGTTCCATAAGAATTAACCGCGATCACAATTTTTCATTGATTTTTGGTATTTTTTAACGTCAATTTTGTTCAACCTACAAATTGTTATGATATAAAAATAATTCCTAGCTATTTATTTCTCTGCTTAATTTTCCTAAACTTCATTATAATTAAAACGAATTATTTTCATATTAGAAAATTATTTGGATGTTTGTCCCCTTCTGATTTTCTCCAGCTGCCATTTTCATCCGGTTAAAATTTACGGTTGACAAAAAAATTCCCAAGTTTCGTCTCTTTCCAAAAATACAATTTTTTTCCTATAATTTCCCGCGACAGCTACGCGAACACGATACTTCGTTAAACGCGTTAACTAGCTCGAAATTGGACAATCTACAGGCAGGGAAGTTTCGCAGCGAGAAAATATCTCGAGGGGTGTCGAATCAGGAGCCACGAAACCGATCGATTAGCCTCGCTTTTGCGACGGCCCCACTCCGTCTTCTTATGTGGAAAAATTCGTTAATCACTATGGAACACGGATCGAGAATCACAAAAAACGAATAAAAAAAGTCTTCGAACGAGAAGCGTCAAATTGTTCGATAAAAAAATTCGACAGTCTTCACGGATTTTTTTCCCACCCTAAAAACTTTTCTGCTCTTATCGACATACGGATCCGGTGAAATAAATTTTCAAAGAGAGGTAAAAAGCGCCTTGCGGCTGCTCAGTCACGCACCATCAAGATCGGAAACTTCCCGTTCGTTATTCCGCGGTAACAAAGAATCCTTTTTTTTTATACGAAAGATTTTCAAAGAACGAGGAAACGAAAATTTGAAAATTCAACGAACCATCACGATATGATTCTTCTACGATAAAATATTATCCGCGATCGGAAAATAATAATGGGAAATGAATGAAAAAATTAAATTAATAACCCGGAACCAAATACTCGAGTCTCTCACGCTCAGATTGACAAATTTTTTAATACAAAATTTGAGTGATTTTTGAAACATTTTATCTCGAGACTTTACGGCCTGAAATTTTGAAGTCTAAACAACAAGATTTTCAAGATTTCATGAAAATATATCAAAAGGGCTTTTGGGTGTTCAAGAGCGCGAAAATCCTTCGTAATTTCTTCAGATGTTGACCGACCTACCAGGAGGTTCTGTGGCGAGAGTTACGCCGGTCGAGATGAGACTCAAAGGAGCCGCGCGCCTCGAGTGCACTTCGGCCCGCCCTTGCAGTTCTCCACCCGCTCGAGAATACGCTCTTTTCTCACCCATTGTATCCTTTTTCGTCGCTCTCCCGAGACGAGCGTGAAAATTCACTGTGCTAACGAGACCTCAAAATCACACATTTCACGCAAAATGATCTGTTTCTTCGGAAAATTGCCTTCTCGCCCACGGTGGTCCAAAATGAGCATGAACATATTTATCTCTATGAGAACTTTTTTAAAACAGTTGCGATCGTTTTCACACGAAATCGATGAAATTGGAATCTTGTGTGAAAAATAAAAGTGGCAATAACCTAAAAGATAAATAACGAAAAAAAAATTAAAATATCTGTATCACTATATCAAACGAAACTTACAAATGTTTCTTTTCTAGAAAATTCGAAACGTAAAAATGTAGAATTTAAGGATTATTAATTTTTTTTTTTTTAATTGTCAGGTTCTGATGAAATATATTCAAATAATAATTATGTGTAAGTCAAAACCTAGCAATATTTGATAAATTAGAATTTGTTAGTGTATATTGTTTACCAAACCAAATCCAGTTCAATATCGAGACTTTAATAAAATTAATTAAATACAATTCTATCTAGTATCGAACCAAATCAAGTTCAATATCGAGACTTTAATAAAATTAATTAAATATAATTCTATCTAGTATCGTTTGTTAAATCACAATTTCTCAAAGTATAATATTGTTTGTTAAATTGTGTTGAATTTTTCGAGGCTTGAATAAAATGAATCCTGACAATGTTTAATTTGTAAATAAAAATTCCATCCAGGATTGGCCCATTATTACGATCGAGGCTAAACTAGTACGGATAAAGAGTTTAGTTACGGTTTCACGCTTCGAGGGCACTCTCGGTATCATTCTCTCCCGGCCAATTGCTCGTGTACGTACAAGTATACGCGCGCCACGTGTCGAACACGCGTCGTCGACACGCGAGTTTGCGTAACTTATTCGCCAGAAGGGCGCGAGAAACGCTTGCCGTTAAATTTCCATAAACTTCGTCTCTTCACTCTTGAGCAAAAAAAGATCCTCGAGAGCTCGTGGGATGTTTTATCGCGGATATTTCACGATCGACTTGTTGAAAAGGATAATATTAACAACGAATTTCTAATTCCCTCGACAGAGACCTGTATTATAGTTTTTTTGAGAGGTCTCTCCGAGTCCGTACAGAGCGCCTAATAAAAATATCATAAAATAATCTTAGGATGAAGCTTTTAGCGGTCGCGTGCCATCTCGAGGAGTCGAAAAAAATTTGAGAAAATATCGTAGGCAAAAAATTGGTCATCTGGTCATATTTCGTATGTAATAAATACAATTTTATTTTCACTAAGAAAAGAAAAAGTTCTTATCATCGTATCGATTCGATACGATTATCTTTTCTACATTTTTTTTATTTATTCCCATATCTGCATGATTGATGATAAAAAGTTTTTGAAATTTATACACGTTCACGCCCAATCGATTCTTTTATCGTTATTTTCTTTCGGTTTTTGCCTATTTTTGTTCCGACTCGAATGGGAAATAAATCGTTTTTCTAACGCGGTAGAATATTCTTTGTTCTTTTTCGTCTTCGCACCTCCGAGTCACGTGTGCGGTTACGAATCAACCGATACTGGTAATCGCATATAGTCGGATGCCCGGTGACAGAAGTATTTGCTATATAATTCGCCGCGTTCGCTCGCCACGTGCGCCCGGCAAGAGCGATCCCACAGACACGCGACCGGACGCGTGCGTACAGGACGATCCTCGACAATTTTCACACTCCCGAATGTGTTTGATGCGACTCATCCCTAATTGAGATATCATAGCTTGTCTAATTCGATACTCAGTCATAATATTACGTTGTGAGAACATTTCTGGAGCAGCTTTCATAAATGTTATGATTATTTCAAGTTTTTTCCAATATTTGTCGTATGAGAAAAAATTCACACGGTTTATGCTTATTTTTTATTTCAATATATTTGTTATACTGGATTAAATTTTTTTGAGACTAAATAATCAAAGTAAAATGTAATACTTGAAAAATAAAAGATTCGAGTAAATTTAATTTTGCTTTAAATTTTCTACGTCCTGATATTGAATTTTGTTGCAGCGAGTCGTGTTTGCGAAAAGTTTGCCTGTCGGCCTCAGGGATATTTGTCGCTGCTGTACAAACTGACATTGAACCGTTCCACGTGATGCGCTTCGGGCTATTTCGCCGACACTTTGAATTAGCCCCTGATCTCTTTGAATAAAAATCGTACCGAAAATTAAAACGCCGCTGTGCTTACTCTTGGTTCTTGATAAACAAATATTGGAATTGAAGCTCTCCTCTAGCTATGTGGCGAGAGAAAATAAAATTAAAACCTTTGAAAAAACACAAATCTTAAAAAAAGTGCAAATAGAAAATAAATAAAATAACAGCTCAACGAGTTTTATCTTAAAAATAGAGAAAGAAGCTATAAAATTCAATAAACAATAATAAGATTACTCATAATTTTTTATAACTATAGATTTTTCAAGGATTTTTAATGAAAGGTTTAAATAGAAATGGACGACACTTCTATGGGGTGAGCTTCCGTATTGACTGTCAGATAAGCGAAACAATACCGGAACGATAACAGTCGAATGGAAAATCTCTATGGTAATGGGACGTTCCTCGACCATAAACCGGCAACTAATGCCTCAGATAAAAATCTTTCGCTCCATTGTCGAAGCAAACTCTTACGGAACAGTACAATACAATTGTAATTTACATTTGCTTACGAGTTTTTCACTCGAGTATTCTGACGTTGATGGTACAGTTAACGCGCTTCAATTGCTTCACCTGGCTAAAAAGTATCATTTTTTGTCATTTTATAAAATTAATATATTCATTAAAATCATCACTATTAAGTTTTGTCGAGTTTTTTTCTCTTATTTAGCAATCAGAATTATGTTTGGAAGTTTCTGAGTCTTGCAATCAGTTTAAAAAAATTTCAATTTTTACGTCGAATGTTCTTAGAATTATTAATTCTCACAAAAATTGAGTGACTATGGAAAGAGCATTTTCTGTATAACATAATGGCGTAAAATATTCACCATACAGTACAAGATATCATAGTGTAAGATAGTAAATCTTTCGATTTGTTGCACTGAGGAGAAATTTCCTAACTAATCGTTGATTCACCGAATCTCGAGAGCTGATAAAATCGAAATTGACATCACATTTGGCAGTACGAGTAGGGATTTTCTGATAGGAGATTTAATAGAAAGTGGAGCGTCGCTCGACGAGTTCAATATTCGCCCTCATCGTTTTCGTAAAGAGATAATGATCGGGCCTCTGCGCGGGGTCGATCTCGAGACCAATCGTACACGAGGAACGTAATGCTCGGAGATTCCCTCGGGACGGGGCGAGAAAGGAACCATTTTTTTTTTCATCAATCCCTCTCCGCTTCGTGGAACAAAGGATTTCTCGTTCTTGTTTTATTACTTGTCGTTCATAAATTTTCAATTTTTTCGTCGTTACTTGTTGTGTTTAAATATTTATGATTTTTTTTTCTATTTTTTGACGTGTTTATTTTTTTCGTGTAATTTCTTATGAATAAAGTTTCAAATTATGAAAAAAAAACTATTACGCGAGTCCTATTGCGTAACTCGTAACATTATTTCAATCCAGGATAGTTGCAGATGTCCGCAGTTAGTCTCAACGAGAACTCGACCGTTTCCGCGCACTTCAGCGTCAAGTGGAGCGTCCCGAAGTTGCCCTATTCGCTCTTTCAACCTCCGTTTTCGATATACACGATGAGAGCCCGGAGTGGCCCACCGGCTAAAATAATATCCGCACTTTAACAATAAATATTGAAACTCGCACGCGTCGCTGGCTTTTCCATTCTTGAGCTCGAGTAGCGCACGCCGCGGTGAGCTGATTTCGCAGCTTTGTTACTTTGAAAAAAAGCAGCACCAGTTGAAAAAAAAAGAATTCAAATTTTATTACAAAACTTTGAAACTCTTTGAGACGAATTTTTGTGAAATTTCGAATAAAACTTTTTTAAAATGTGCAGTAGGTGTGAAATTGTAAACAGTTTTACCGAGTATCAGAGTCAATAAATTTCGAGATGCGTTGTCAAAAATTATTGCAATTATTGAAAAAAAATATATACATTTTTCAAGTATCTAAATGAATATTGTAGTCTTATGCATGATATAAAAAAATATTGTATTATAATTTCAACAAAAAACTGACTGCAATCTTTTAATTATTTTTTCATTGATGCTTTATTCAATTTAAATGATGCGCATTATTCAACTTTGTTGTAACAAATTCAGTAAATATTTTCCCTGCAAACATTAACAAAGACTATTTTAAAAATAAATCTTTAAAATCTATTTTTTACTATTTTATTTTTAGCCGGTTCTTTTTTTAGATTCTTCGTTAAGAGCTAAATTTGTTCGTACTCTCAATTTTGCATAATCTCTCGAAGTAAACACCTGATCAATATTCAATTCGATTAGCATATCTCGCAGGTTCGGTCTTCCAGAAATGTGATTTCATGTCGCAAGGAGACGCGCCTCGTCGTTCACGAATTGAATTCACGCTCCACTTGTCGCCAGCTGCCGGAAAGGACCAGGAGACGAATGCGGAGATGCACTTTTTTCATTTACTTTTTTCCCTTTTTATCGAACCTTCATTCACCATTTAATTTACTCACTTTTTACACGATGAGGGATTTTCGCACTCGATTCATTCTTCGAGACAGAATGAGATCGATCGACCGGAATCTTCAGTCTGTCCAAAAAATTCGGTGGGAGAGCTCACAAAAATATCGCTACCAGTTTCACAGTTTTTTATCTCCTATACTATACCCTATATTACGTTTTAATAAATATTTAATTATACAATGCACCTGTGGATAATATTGATAAAATATTTTTATACAGTATTTATGCTAGTTTCAGCTTTTTCAGCAATTTTTCAAATGAACAATTTCTCACCCTTGATTTTGGTTACACCGAAGCTCCCGGATATTTATTTAAATAATTTATTGTACTGTTTATGATTTTATAAAAATAATTATTCCGACGTAAAATTTAGTCTTTTAAAAAAAATACTATTATTTTCTCTCTCTCTCTTTCTCTCCCACTTACTCCCGATCCACAACGATAATTCAGGCAGAGGAGTCTCGTCTTTTCATTATTCGCACGCGTTCGTCCGTGAAGACGTTCGTCCGCGGGGGATGGAAAATCGATGCAGGTACCAGTGCGACGTCATAGACGAAGAGCGAGCAAAAAAAAGAACTCCTCTGTCATTCGAATCGGGGACGACGATCGCGATTGTAACTCGTAGTCCCGGCTCGGGGGTCGCGCAAGAGAGGGAGAGCTCCCCCTGTCCGGAATGAAAAACACGTTGACTTGTTTTCGCCGCGGGTACGTTAGAATTTTTTTCAACTCACGGGGGATTCCTGAAGGGATAAACAGAACAGGATAACGTCGAGGACAGATCCTTCAAAAAATAGCAATTTGTTGAACTTATTTTTAAGATTAGTTTTAAATAATCTACGTTTCAAAACTACTGAATAATTTAGTAGTTATTTGGTCAATCGTTGAAAAACATTTCAGAAAGCTTAGAAGGCTTTTGAGTAAAACGAAGCGGAAAAAGTGAATGGGTAAGAAATCAATCTTTAACGTTGTTACGTTCTACCCACATTGCACGTTACCCCCATCATAGAGTTTTATTTATGGACGTAAAAGACTCAGAAGATAAAAGGAGTATCATATTTTTTCTTTCTTAATAAAAAAATCGAAAAGATATTTCTAAACTTTTATGATAATTTAAAAAGTTTATCTATTTTTATTTTATCTTTATAACGGTTTGGATGTTTCTACCCCTAAGATATAATAGTTATATAGGAATATTTCAGTAAAATCATTAAGAAACTCGTTTTATATTTGAATAACATTATAAATTCATAAATTTCATTAAAATGAAGCACTTTGATTGTTGATCGAGCTATTTAATAATTTAATACAGCTAACGATAACCCAGAAGCCAAAAAAAATTTTCTTGAAAATCTAAATAATTTCAACAACATAAATATAAGAACACGTGAATAAGGCTGTAGTAAAATGGTAACGAGAGCGCAGGTATAGCGTGAAAAAGAGACTTCGTTTAGTGAAAATGCTCGGTGTATTTTAGCTGTCACGGATTTTAGAGGATTACACGTCGATTACGAGGATTAATTTTAAACTCGTCGCTCTCGCGCGTCCAGAGACGTTTTTTTCTCTCAAAGGGGAGAGGGTCGCTTTATAAATTTTATAGCGCAACCCTTTGCGGGCTAGTCGATGGTTTCACGATCAGTCACCCGTGCTGTGACAGGCTCAAGGGGTTGCAGTTTCTTTCGTAAAAAACAGCGGATTACAATTTCATCCCTACTCCTAGGAGCTCATTCCTCATCTATCCCGCATTGACGTTTCACTGATCGATTAACCATTCGCGAGACTTACCCCTTTTTATACACATCGAAAATTTTCGCGGTTTTCCTCTCGTTCATCCTGACTTTTCATTTTTTTTCTACGCCCTTTTCTTCATGCTTTTCTCATCAGATTTTGCCTGTCATTGTTTATTTTAAACGGTTACACAAACTCTGTCCCTGAAGTGTCGTTCTCTTCAGATGAAATTTCATATTTACACCCCAAGTCATTTTATCCCGTTCCGGCATTCGGGTCATTAATTATTAGGTAATTATTAGGTACGAAGAAAATTTAGTGTTATACTTAGGAAAAAATACTACGAACTACATCAATGTTTGCTCGTTTCTGTTTTTGATTTCTTTTACTCATTTGTTTTAATTTTTACTCATTTTTTAAGTTATCTGAATACTTACCATGATAAGAAGAAAATAAAAAATTACTTCTTAGACGCATAGAAAATACAAAATATTAAAAATTTGAAAAATACATTAATTCTCAAAAATTTTATCCTACTCTGAGTGAAGATTAAATTAAATTCTTACACAAAAAGATTTTTTCTTATAGTTTAAAATTAACTGTAAATCTGCTTTTGAAAATATAATTTTTTTTTCAATTACTTGCGTTATGTGGACAAAAATTTGCAAAAAAATTTCATCCATATTCCTGAAACTTTTTGCAAATTTTATCAAATTCTTACCAACTCACTTTTGACCATCAATCTCCCACAGTCTCGTAATTCTACTTTTTTTAACCAACTGAATCTGGTGCGAAAGTCTAAAAAACCAAAATTCCTTTTCCTTCTAATTTTATTCATACGAAAATCCTCAAAAAATCTCTGATTATTTTTTCCGTGGATGTTAAGCTAACGAATTCGCAACGAAGCTTGTAAAACGAGAAATCTCCCTCGTCGTTCCTCAGTACGTCAAGCCAAAGCTAGGTGCCCCCGGCTTTTTTATATCGGCTCTGCGCGCGCGCTCCTATGAATGATGATGTATGGATGTTGGTTATGGGTGCTAGGGGCACGGTAAAGGGTTCCATTGTTGAACAGGGCACCCCTACGGGGCCCGTCCAACGACCCTCTCGCTTCGTCCTTCCCTCCCCTAGCTATTGCCCCACCCCCTTTGAAATATTGCCGACGCGAGCAACAATCTATGTACTTTTCCTTCATGCGCTATTTTATATCCATATATTATTGTTATTATTATTCCCAAAAAAAAAGGTAACATGCTACCCTTGGCATGGAATTTTCATTACAAAATTAATTGATACTGGGTGTACATTTTTTTATCTTGTCAATTTATTCATAAATTGTATCTTTTTTCTCGAGAGTCTATTTTACAAATAAATATTTCACTCAGAAATAAATTAATACAGATAAATCGAAAATTTAATTGAACTATTTATGCAATTTTCAAGTCATTGATAAAATTGTTTTGTATTGTTTTTCTTTTTTTTATAAGTAAATTATTGAAGATTTTTTAAATTCTATTATTCGTCTCTCTGTCTTCTACGTCTTGTCAGTTTTTGACATTCAAAAAACGTAATTTGAGAAGGATCAAGAGAATTTCATCGGATGCATCGATGGAAAGAGATGCAAATGCTATGTAATTCGATAGAGTCAGACCCTTCTGCCAGAACAAAAAAATGACCGCAATTAATGGGGCTCTGATGGAAATCGGAGACTATTTTTCCATATCCCTGCAGTTTTTTTTACTTGTGTGTTTTTTTTAATACAAATACAATCGGACATGGTTTTAGAAATTCGCTCCGCTCCCGATGAAGGACTCCCGGAAAACGAACCCGTGGCTCGTGCCTTCTATCGACAATGAAAAATAATAAACCGTGATAAATAGCCAGGCAAATAGAAAGGAGACGCGCTCATAGAGTCGAATGTTTAATGTAAATTCGTAGCTGTGTACATACTATTATAGATTTTTTTCTCTCTTTGCTTCTCTCTCTCTGTATTTCCAGGTGCAATATTCAGATTCGTCGAGAGACGAGTACACATTCTCTCTAGTCAAATAGCTGAGGCAAAGGGTGAATGTCAGCGCCGGTTTTGTTAACGCGACGTAATAACGGGTTTTATGCCTTTTCTGACGTTTAATCACCACTCTCAGACAAATATCATACATAGAGAATCGGATTAATAGAAATCTGAAATAATCGTTCTCGAAATTCATGAAATAGTTTTCAAAGTGGGACCAATATTTTTTATTTCGAATTATTCTTTTTTATTATTGAGTTACTTATTTCTAGAGCATCTAATTTTATTATCTTTCACGCATTACAATTATGAATCAAACTCTCAATTAATTTTGATATGTATTATGAAAGAATTTCACACTAAGTAAATTTTTCAATGCAGTATTAAAATTTAAACAAAGTGACGAAATTATCGTTGCGATACGTATTTTTTTCATTTAGAAAGCATTGTATAAAAAATTCGACGCGTGAGTTCCAAAATGAAAAGAGAAATAAAAATTGGTCCGCGGAGACAGATTGAGGGGCGTTTCACAGTAAATCAGTCGTCATTGTTTTACGCGCCGAGTATGAACCGTCGTCTCGAAACGGCCGTTGGGGATTTTTCACGAGAGCGAAAGTGACGTCCATTCATTGTTCCACACGAGATCCCTACCAGCTGCGAGTAGCGAAAAAAAGAGACTCGTAAACTTGTGCACGCGATTCGTAATCAACGGTGGGGTACCGAGGATTTTTGTTGAATTGTCATACAAATATAAAATTATCAATGCTAATAATTTTTATATTTAAAATTTTTAAAAATTTAGACATTTTTTACATAATCATATTGAATATTATGCTTAATATTAAGTTTATCAAAATGTTCTGAAATAATGAGCGTTTGAAAAATTGTGCGGTTTGAAATTCAACCTCGAAGATGATTCATTATAGTTTCGAACACAAATCCGTATTGTGGATTATCTGCGAGTGTCTACAGAGCAAAGTTTGCAAAACAGTTTTAAGAGTTGTAATCACAATCCGTAACTCAGGCGAGCTCCGGTATCTTGAAAAGTTTATTTAAAAACTCTTAATTAACATTCGAGCGATCGATGGGAAAAAATACGACGAGTTATTCTCACGACAATTCAAAATCGTTTTTACAACACTCATGCATTCCTGTTTTATTTTTGTTACAAGATTTTTTTTCTTTTGTATCAAGTAAAACGAAAAATGTGTTTTATTCACTGATTTATTTCTGGACTGAATATATTCCTGTCTGCGAAATTTTCCGGCTTCTGAGCTAAAGAGACACGATGTAATCAGGCACGCTTAATGCGGATCAATTTTCTTGAGTCCGGCAAAGAGACAAGGTGTCAGCTGATGCGGTAACCCGCGCTCCGGTGGAAACGCAAAGACGGAATAACAGCGAACAAGAAAAGAGAACACGCGTCCAGACTCTAGAGCTTCTTGCGGAATATTGGCCTTTCGAGACGTTACAATCAGTCGGGCTATCGGTCGGGTCAGCGCTAAAGCGCAAAAGAAAACTTCGCTCAAAGATTAATTAACAAATATTTTCCTTATTATCAATTCGAGGTTCAAAATTCAATTGTCGAAATCAGTGAAGAGAGGATAAAAAATACGTCATCAGAATGTTTTTTTAAATCGAAAAATTAATGAAATTGTTGAACAACTCCGCGAATCAAAATGAACAATTAAAAATGTGATCGGTTCGTCGTGAAATAGATAATGACGGATACCTTCAAGTTTTCGAAATCAATTCAAAGTGACAAGCTGAGAGATGGCTTTCTAGTCAAGTTCTCGGAAAATGAGCGATAGTGAAATTAAGGATCTCCGGCGATAAGATATAATTGCGCGGGCGCGGGTCAATAGTCAGAGACGCGTTGCCTGGGCGACGGGAGTCTCACTCTCATCGAGCTCGTTCTCTCCAGCACGTACGCTCTCTCACGCAAACTCAAATCCCGTCTTTCTTCCTCTCTGTCTTCTTCTGTCCCGGATTTTCCGTCTCAAACCCCCATAAGCAACGACGACGAGGAGACAGAATCGCCTCGGCCGTTGTTCATTCAAGTCGACAACGAGCTAGACTAGTTTTGTTACGAACATCGGGAGTTCGCGAGTCGAGTGTCGTCGCGTGCGGGATCGATCCTTCGTGTCGAGCAGGTAAAAAAAAAGTTTAAAACAATTTCTCGAAGTGCAACATTATTGTTTGACCGTCGAGATTATTTTTCCATATTCAAAATAATTTTTTTTTTATAAATTCGTTTCATTTTTGGACAAAATTCAATTTCCAACCTGTTGTCATTGTTGTGATATATTAATAATGTTATCAATTAAGTACTCATTGTATTTTTTATTTATTGGTATCTTTAAATTCTTATTGATAATTGAAGTAAATTGGAACATTGAAATATCTGGTGTTACGAAACATTCTCATGGATTCAAAAATGGAAACCGTATCGGAATTTGAAATAAGCGTGCTAATTGACGTGAAACTATATTCTCAGTTACCGTTTTAAAGAAACCCTCATATTTTTTCTGTTTCTCTCGTCGTATATGAAAAACTATAACATAAATAATTCGAATACAAATTTCGTAGAAAATTTATATTTAAGATGAAATTTTAATTCTTCAAAAATTATTCGCAATTTTATTGTACGGATAAATTGTCATCCGTACAATTTGACAATTGTAAACAAAAGAGCATACGGTTGGGAAAAAATTAAATAATTTCCTTTTGGATTTTTGCATTTTTACATAAATAAATTATTGTTTAAAAATTGTTGATAAATTCTAAAAAATACGTGTAAATAATTTATACAAATGTGAAAATTCAATTTGAAAAGAATCAAACGTGATAAACGTTGCAATTCAAGGATAAAAATGTTCCTTGATACGAGAACTCGGAGTAATCTCGCCTAGGATCGTCTCATCATGACAGAGGAGCCAATTGTGCTGACCGATCGTTCTCGAACGTGATTTCAGTTGTTCGAGAGCGAAGAGACGGAATGCCTCGCGAGAAAAAGAGTCCCTCGGGATCGAACCTTAGAGAGGACAAAAACTCAACGAGAGAAGAAAAATGTTCATCTTATCAGAAAATAATCTCCTCGTTATCGAAATCTCAAAAAATTATCGAAAGTTCTCTGGGCTTTCATCTGAGGGATCTTAGGAGTTTCGAAAGATTTGTGCGACTGATGTACCGACCGACCGATCCGGCGAGTCTCGGAGTCGCCAGAGCATTATTCGGTGAGCATTTTTTAAATATTCCACTATTAACTTTTCACTCAAATTGACTCCAAATAGAATGCTCCGAAAGAAAAAATATCGAATAAAAATTATTCGAACGCACGACAATTACAAAATTAAATTTTTATCATGAGCTAAATTATTCTCATAAAAAAAACATCCAAACCTGTCAAGTAAAAAATTAATTTGCACTTAATACGTTAACACATAAAAAATATAAGTTCTTAACGTAACACTAAATAATAAGATATTGATATTTGTGAAACAATGGAAGTAATACAAAATTATAAAAGAAACTGCAATTTGAATGATGAGTACACGTAAGATTGAAAGGAGTAGGCGTTTCAGTGCGAGTGAGAGCTCAGCCAAATTGCCGATGAGGAAGCGGTTTAAATCAGACGCGCTCTCTCGCGGCTATCAGACGTTGCGATCGCACTCGTTCCTAACTGAGTTCAATTGGCAATATAAACCAAGCTGCGAAGACATGAACTCGAAGCGAAAGACAAAATGTTCATTATCGAAACGTTAATAACGAGTAATAAATTGAATTTTGGTGAGAGGATACAAAAGTGTGCAACCGAATGAAGAATTTTTATAATTTTATTTCAAAAGAAATATTAAATCAATGTATGTTCAATATAAACCAAAAATAATCGACGAGACGATTTTTCATCAATGATTGTATAATCATTTGAATCAACAGGACTTTGCATGGTCATAGACGTCGTGGAGGAACGCGGCTTTGCCGACATCGATTTAAAATGGGGTGACCCGAATGGCTGTCATTTCCCACTGATCCACGGAATGCAGCGTCCATCCCTGCCAATAATGATTCTCATCTATACACTGATGTGGATCGGAGCATTTGGAATAATGCTCGGATTTTGGTTTAAATTCGCGTGCCCTTGTTTTTTTATTCCTTACTGGTACATTTTTCTACTGGACAAAAGTTTCTGGAATAATCATACGTATCTCTACGGGATCGTCGCGATCCTGTTTTGGGGAACGGGAGCAAACAGATATTTGTAAGTGTAAGATCATTTATTTTTTTCAATCGGCGCTAATTTTTCGACTTTCCAAACTGACATTTAATCGACAAATTTCCATACATTAAAAAATAATTACCAAACAAAAAAATGTTAATGTTATTGCGATTTTCATTTGATATGTTTAACATTTGTCCAATTTGCCGTCAGTGCCTTAGATGCAAAGCTGTTGAATGAAAAAAAAGCAAGTGTGCCTCTCTGGAATTACTTCATCGTAAAATTCCAATTCTTCGCGCTCTACTTCCTCGCTGGGCTGAAAAAGTCGAGCAGGGAATGGCTGGAGGGTTACGCGATGACGAACCTCTCGAGACACTGGGTATTCGATCCCTTTAAGTGAGTCAAATACGATAAAAATATATTATGTTAAAATCGAATACTCGATTCAAAAAATGTAATCTAAATTTGTTTGAAAGAACCGTACTAACGACGCAGCAAACGGATTTTTTCATCGTTCACTGGTTCGGATTTATTTTCGATCTTACAGTCGGATTCTGGATGCTTTTTCCTCAAACGAGAATCCCAGCGATGGTTTTTTGTACGGCGTTTCATCTTATGAATTCGCGACTTTTTAGTATAGGTAAAAGCCCTCAATAATTTATTCTAGAATTAAATACATAAAAAATTGGATAAAATATTCGTACTCTGGACTGATATGTAAAGAGACTGAAAAATTATGATAAGAAGATCATATTAAAAATGAGCATTAAGATTCATTAAAAAAAAGATAATCATTCATTAATTTTTATATACTTATCTAATTTCAGGAATGTTTCCATACGTCTGTTTGGCAACGATGCCATTATTCTGCAACGTGGACTGGCCACGTAAAATAAGGTCTCGGTTCACCGGAAAATCAAATTACACTCCAAAATGCAAAGGCACATGCGAGAACACAGAATTCGTGATGAAATTTGAAAAAATGAAAGAAATTACGAACGTCGATAAAAAAAACGAGACCAGTTCGAACGAACATTGTGAAGAGGAAAAAGATTCGGATCTCGCTGCGGAATTCGAGGACGAAAAAGTATGCAAGGAGAGAACAAAAGATTCGAACGAAGAGGAAAATGTAAGACTGAAGAGACGAAAAAAAAGATCGAAGAAGAAATCTGTATCAAAGAGGCAAAAAATCGTCGCTGCTCTTCTACTCTGTCACGTTGCGCTCCAATTTTTCTTACCTTACTCTCACTTCATTACTAAGGTATAAAAAAACAATTCTATAACGTTTGATAATTTTTTAAAACATTGTATAACTTATTAATGTTTATAGGGATACAACAATTGGGTACAAGGCCTCTACGGATATTCCTGGGACATGATGGTCCACACGTGGGATATAATCCTCGTCGTGACGAAAGTTCACGACAACGCGAACAACGAGGATCTTTTCATTGATCCGCAAGCCTGGGTTCAGAACGACAGGTGGGCAAAGCATGGAGACATGGTTCGCCAATACGCACAATGTATCAAGGTAATATTATTATTATATTTTATTATAATATAAGATATAACAACGCCTCGTGCGTATTCTAACTTTGCACAAACGTACGGAGGTAATCTTATAGAAAAATTTAAGCCTGATCTTTAAAATACAATATTTTTATTGACGACAATTTAGTATGCATCGATGGATACAATTATACATTTTTAGACGTATAAAAAATTTATTGAATATTTATTTAATCAGCTGCATAGTTAAAATAAAATCTAAAATATTTAACTATGAATATAAATATTCGATTTTTCCGGAATTAAAAAGATATTTTAACGTCTATGAAATCGATCTTATTAAATTAATTTAATTCTGATTTTTTAACAGAGCAATCTTCTACGCGAGAAGGATCGAGTTCTCCGGTCCGGAAAATACGAAAAATCCGAAGACCTTGAAAAGTGGTCAAAACTCTCATCAAATTTGAGTATATACATTGACGTCTGGTGTTCGCTGAACGGTAGATTTCAGCAGAGAATTTTCGACCCTCGGGTGGACATGCTCAACGTTGATTGGCATCCCTTCAAGCCGATCTCGTACTTGATGCCGCTATTGACAGAATTCAGCTCGTACAGATACAAGCTCGACGAGATCCAGAAAGAAGTCTACAAGTGGTCGAACTACACGGACGTTTTCTTCGTCGCGGATTATCCAGGGATGCAACTTGAGAATTACATAAGCAATGATTTTTCGAACGTTTCCGTGAGCGTGCTCGAAGGGACCATTGCATACTCGGAGGAGGGTTCGAACGAGAACACTTCAGTCACAAAGGGCGACTGGGTTCCGATAAAAACTGGAATATTTCACACGATTAAGACGACGAGCTCTTATCCATCGTGCTACATGTACACGTATACGAATCAGACCGAACAAGACACGGATATGGCTGGGTAATTTTTTTAAAATTTATTTCATTATTTATCTAATGTATTGTTCTATCATTATTTTAACTGAATTAATTTCTTCTTGGTTAATTAATAAAATTAGACGAGTTAAAAAAAATTCTTTGCATCTGTTTTGGAATGATAAAATAATGTTTTTTATTTAATTGTTAATTAATTTATCTTAATTTTTATCAATATTATTGTGTACATAAATTGAATATTATTCAATTCAGCAATTTACTTTGTTCTCATGAAATATGCCTTTTTTCAGAGAACCGAAACCGGCGAAAAGAAAAAGAGAAATGCTCCCGATTTTGAAGGAAATTACTTACAAAATGAACGCGTGGTTCCGAGTCCTCGGGCATATGGCCAATTCATTTTTTTATCTCGTTTACGACGTGCCCATGGTCAGGAGAGTTCGAAATAATTGAAACAAATTCTCCGTCCGGACACCCCGATCTCAGGAACGACGTGAAAAATGATTTTCATCGATCGCGTGATAGTCTCAAAAAAAGGACTTTGAAAAAAGGCTCGCTGTGATTTTTCAAAAATAGAGAATTGATATTACTTATGTAACTCTATTTTTTTTATAATCTTTGAACAATGCATCTTTGTACTCAGATTTTATTTGTGAAACAATACCAAGATAGTAATTTTTATTATACAATTAGATTTTTTATGAATTTTTCAGTAAATTAAATGAGAATATTTTTTCCACGAAATATGTGTACATACAGTGATTTTAGGTACCTCAATACAATATGAAATAAATGTAAAAAAAAATAAAATAAGATAAAATATCATTTAAGTACAATTTCTTCCAAAATGTTCATTCACACCCTCTCGAATAATTGGGTCAGTAAAGAATATTCTCAAATATGCCATTTATATGTAGCTATACTTGCATTCGTATAAAAAACTTATATTTCTTTTCCAATTACCCAAAAACTATGGGAATGAAAATTTTGAAAACAATTATTCTTGAATATTTCCGATTGAACATTTCGTTCAAATTCGATCACATTCTTATTTTTTTCACGAAATTTTTAGCTAAACATAATTTTTTAGATTTGACGTTTGACCCCGAATCTCGAGGGATATATACATCTATTTTATATACCGGAATATATTGACGCGAATATGTGAAAAGGCTTTGCACGAGTATTTAAAGATGTATACGATGTGTGTGAAGTGACGATACGTTGATAATCTCTATATATGCTATAAAATAAAAATGAAGCTGCAGAAGTTTGGATTTTTTATCTGGGAAACGAACCAATTTAACTCACCGATATTTCGATCGTCGCTTTTTCGTTTTTAGTAACATATTTGACTCCACGCGTTGTATCTTCTTAAAAATGCATTGGACCATTTGAGTATACTCTAAACACGACTACATGAAAACTTTAAATCTATCACTATGTTTACAAAAACAAAAACATCCACTTCCATTGCAGGTTATCCGCGAATTAGAAACGTTCTCTTTGAAACTTGTTGCGAAACATGTGGATAAAACGACACCAACGCCACACTGAACAAGTTTCAAAGCTTTCAATTTTACTTTCGGTCGGTAACATAACTCGTACGAATAAAAAAGTTTTCAGTTTCCTCGATAGGAGCGCCACTGCGTGCTAACAAATTCTTCGCACACTACTCAGTCATATCAACAAACTCTAAAAATATTCCAGAAACGTTTTATGATAATCCAATGACAAGTTCGATTCTGGAGACAATAGTGTGTCTTAATGTTATCAGTTGTGACGTAATGGAATTTAAAAAGACACAATTTAGCAATGCGAGTAAACGATCGTCAATCACTCGTGAGTCGACGCACGGCGGTGTTAGAAAAACAAAAAGAGAAAAGCTGCCCGAGACATACCGCGGACCTTCTCGTCTGGGAATTCATCGATTGATAACACAAGATAAAAATCGAAGATAATGGAGACAAAACAGGAGGACGACAGGGATCCACTTTTAGCAATATTAGATGAACTCGGTAAAGGGTCCAAATTTCTCTGGGTCATCTTTATTTTGACTCTAACTCCAACAATATTGAATGGCATGCACTCAATGTCTTACGTTTTCACAACAGAGGTATGTAAATATTAAAAAGTTGAATTGAAATTTTAAGAAAATTGCAAAAATAAATTATTTTTAATTAAATGTTAAATTATAAACTTTAGTCCCCATAACAAGAGTAATAAGATCAAAGTATTTTACTAACATGTGTAATAATTAAACTGTTGTAATTTCACAGGTTCCAAATCACTGGTGCAACGTCTTGGAACTTCAGAACGCAAATTGGACAATAAAAGAAATTAAGGCAATTTCATCCAGCGGTTCCTGTACACTTTATGATTTGCCTTATAAATATTTTGCACAAATCGGTTACGAAAACGCTTCAAAGTATATAGAAGTACATGCTAACACCGAACCGAATAGTTATTCATGTAATAATTACATTTACGAAACCAACGGAAGGACAACTGTTGTAGAAGAAGTAAGAATAATTGTTAACTTTTACATACTTACAACCCAAACTGTACACTCATTACATATCGATTACTATCAATTTTTGCATTTGGTTCGAGGCATTTTTCAAGTGTTACAACTAGATATGTATAATCAGAATCGAAATTTCTTATTTTCATCTTTACATGTTTACACTTTCTCATCTATGAATTTTCTCAAATTTAATCCCTTGAAATAGTTTACTAAACAATATGGGGACTATTGATTACGAAAGTCATGAATAGCCGATTTTACAACAAAAACTTGATTTAACCAAATCATAGATCTGAGTGGCTAAAAATTTCAGTGGGATCTCGTTTGCAGCAGATCGGCGGATCGCGCGAACACCTACATGGCTCTGTCACTGGGAAAGCTGATCGGAGCTGGATTTTTCGGCGTTTTCGCCGATCGTCATGGACGTAAGACGACATACGTCATTGGAATATTTATGCTAATATTCGCTGGGCCAGCGACTGCTTTTGTACCGTGGTTCTGGGGATTTCTGATTCTAAGACTTTTAACAGGAATTAGTTTATCGGCGATTGGATACTCGTCGATGACGACGCGTAAGTTTTTCGAATTTTCGTTTCTATTTGATTTACGAGCAACAACTAAACATTATTCTCACTATATATTCAATTTACTATGTTATTTTATCGAAAAATTTGATTTTATGTTTACTCTTTTCTGCACTAAGTGACCGAAGCGTCTAGCAGTAAACACAGACAGTGGATGGGCATTGCTTTTAACGCTGGTTATCCCGTCGGCACAGCTTTGCTCTCCGGATTAGCTTATCTCACAACTGATTGGAAACTTTTACAATTAGTGGTCTCACTGCCTTCTTTGATTCTACTCTTTCATGCATGGTACAAACGATAAAGGATTCTATTCTTATTTGAAATCATTTCAAATAGTTTATTATGAACGGACATTTTTTTTAAGGTTCATGCCGGAATCGCCACGGTGGCTGATTTCACAAGGACGCCGAAAACAGGCTCAAAAAATCATTCAAAAATATCATAAAGCACCACAAGAGATTCGGATAGAAAAATGTTTATCCTCCAGCCCTCAAAATACCGAAAAATCGAGTATCGAAATTCAGAATAAAAATACTAAACTAGATGAGAGCTGCATTCGAAACAATTTGAAAAGCTTAAGAACATTGTTCTCTCATGCTGATCTAAGGAAGAGAGCATTAATTATGTATTTTTCGTGGATGACATCGTCGTTGTGTTATTACGTTATAGGTAAGAAAAAAAATTGAAATTCTGAACAAAGTTAGATAAACTATGATTCTAACAGAAAATGTGTACCTTATGTTCACACACGTTGAGAAAATTAAGAAAGTGACAAAAATATAATATTGGAGTAAAAGAAATCTTAAAATGAGAAATCAAGAGTACAAAGTAGAAACAAAACGAAATGTTCATGATAAAATGAGACATCTTGAATAAAAAAATTTATTTTTCCACAGCTCTCAACGTCGATAATTTCTCCGCCGACCATTATATCTACGTCCTGATAATGGGACTAACAGAAATTCCAGCTTATGTCGTCCCCTCTGCAGTACTAATGGTAATGGGACGTCGTCATGCTGGTGCCTTTTTATACATAATCGGCGGTATTTGTCTATTGTGCATTTTGGGAATTCCGCGAGAGAATACCGCAGCGATCATGACGGTCGCGTTGACTGGAAGATTCGCTCTATCCGCTGTTTATGGGATAATTATTTTATACACTTCGGAATTATTTCCCACGGTCGTGCGAAACTCAGCGGTTGGAACGAGCTCCGTGATGGCGCACGTCGGGACGATGACGGCTCCTTACGTCGCCGATTTGATGGGACAAGCTGCCTGGTGGGCGCCAAGTACTCTCTGCGGAGTACTCGCCGTGATCGCCGGCATGACGTGCCTCATACTTCCAGAAACTCGAACTAGAGACCTCGCTGACACCGTCGAGGAAGAAACTGCAACCGGACGAGGCACGGTGTCGTTCAAAAAACTTTGCTCAACTTGAAAGCATTTTTTTCTTGAAATTTTAAACTAAGTTTATATTTCTTATAGAAAATCTATCTTTGTAGTAACGTTTTGTATTGTTTTTACTTTTTATCAAAATGTTATCTACATGCATAATAATGTAAGCAAATGAGTGCACAAATTGTTCGAACATAAATTTGATTTAAAAAATTATTTTTTAAACTTTTACAAAAACTGTCGTCAGAAAACCGTTTAAAATAATTTTGTATCATTGTATTGAAAAATTATATTTTTACGATTGTTCTAAAAAAGTTAATTCGTATTTAACACTCATAACTCAGGAGAGCCTACGCATTTCGGGTCCGGACGCTCTCTATTTTTGATACAATCTAGTTTTGGCGTTCGTGCATCTGTTGGCAAAACTTCAAACTTACCCAACGTCTTGTAATAGATGCGTGACGTTGAAAATCGACTTACCAAGGCCAGCCCTGACGAAGTAATTGCGATTTCGTGCATTAAAGAATTCTTGATATTGTAAAAAAATTGAAATTTAGAAATAATACGAATGAAGAAAAAAATTCAAAAACTACGGCACTTCTAAAAATAAGTTTTATTTCATCCGAAAAAATTCAGCAAATAGACACATCCACAAAACTTGTTTCAAGAACTTTAAACGAATTTTTCTATTCATACCTATAAACAAAAAGATGCACGTGAGGCGATAATGAAATTTCTTTGGCCATCCCTGACTGGGACTTACCGACGTAGTAGCCAACACACGATCCGATTATGCGCGTAACGTAAAGGTTTCAGACGAGGCATGCACCGTATCTTGTTAGTAAAGTGTAAAATAGGATTACAGACGTTTATCCTCAAAAAAAATTCTACGTCTACAAGAATAAAAACCAACACGAAAGTAGAGGGAGCAAATTTATGTTTATTTATCAAAAAGAAAAAAGCATGTTTCGGAGGAACTAAAGTTTTGGTTTATCGGGCGCAAGGCGGCGCGGATTTTTGGGAGGATAAATAATTAGAATCCTTACATTCTCTTTTTCCATCTCTCTCTCGCTCTCATCTTGCGCGCTCTCTTCATCAATCCAATATATTTTTTTCACGATATATTGCAATAGCGATAGATCGTTAACATGAAATATAAAATTCTCTCAATCTTCAACTATTATATCGATATTGTATTTTCTCTAATCGTTTTGTCATTATTCTTGGTTTTGTTTCTCTTTTGTCTCGTTTCTCTTAATATATTGTCAACATATAAATATAGTACAATTACGATCAATGTTGAAAATTTTCCCGTTTATACATACACACATATAAATATAAATATACATTTTCTAAATTTTTTTTATACATTTACATAATATATGTATATATTTATAACCGGTTCTCCACAAACAGATAATACATCGAATTTCTTTCTCTCTATACATGATTATTACATTCAGCTGTTTCTGTTCTTTTTTTCTCTAAATTGGATTTTCTTTGTTACACATAAACATGAAATTCATTTTGTAGTGAACATACGGGCATATATTGATATAATTTTATACATTCATATGCACGCATTTTAGATTTCTTTTTCTGTATATTTTATATACATTTATTTACTATTTATATCCGTATCGATGCTGCTCACTGATTCTTTCATCCTTTCCCCTTTCCTTTCGCCGCTAATACATTTATACAAAATCCTAACGTCAAACTCACGTGCTGCGTACGTGGTATTTTTTTCTTTCGATTTTATTTGGTGAATTTACAAATTCGATACATCGACGAATGTTAAATTTTTATCGAAAAGTATCTTGTTTGTTTTTGGGAGAAAAAATTCTTGAATTCTTGGAAATTAATTTTTCAGTCGTATATGTCAAACTGCAATTTTAGATAGAATTTTGTCTTTTTTTTTTTCCGAATTTGGCACTTCCTGTCGGTGAAAAATTCTCCAATTACCAATTGTATTTTCGAATTGTAACGTTTTTCTCTCTCGAATTATGTCTCGTGTTCATGATAACTTTAGGCCGAAGTTCGATCGAACTCACCTGTGTCGGAGACTGGGAATGGATCGAGAGTTTCGCCACTTCGTCTGTCGGGATCGAAAGTACGTTTTTTTATTACCGTGTAAGGATTTTGTTATGACAGACGATTTTAAGCGCGATTTATTTTCATTTCTGAAACGCGCTTTGTAACGAGATGCGTTATTTCGGCGATTTTCGTCGCTTATCTTTCTCTCGCGTATCCTCTTCGTTTTCTCGCCAAGCGCGAATCTTGCGCAGTCCTGTGCTCGAAAACCCATATTCTCATTTATTATTTTGTTCAGTCTTATCTCGTAGTCCAACCGGGTTCCGGTCACGTCATCTGAGCAGCGTTGAAACCGCGTTTCCTGGGTGGCCCGAAGTGTTGCGGACTGGCCGCGAGCTGGAACTGCTGAACGTATGGATTGTTCCTGAGCACATTTCCAACAACCGGACTGGTAGGGCTTGCGTATTGGGCCTGAATGATTCCAGTCTGTTGCAAATATTGCTCGCGATAGAGAGCCTGCTGTGTTACGTATTCCCCGTTAACCGGTCCACCAGCTGGGGATTGATAACGTCCGAGCCGTGTGGCACTCGGCGGCCCATTCGCGTTATACTCTTTTGCCCCGTAATCCTGGAAACGGTGCAGACTCGTCGGCGAATCCGTTGACATTTGATTTTTCAGGCTCTGGGTCGGGCTCTGCGTAATCGACTCCAGGACGTGTCTGGGCATGTTCGGCGAGGGATTGTTTACTTCCTGGAGTCCGTCCACGCGATTTGCGTTCCTCGTGAATACCGGAGCGCTCTCCGGTCGTCCACCAATTATATTTCGCATTCCCTCGCGATCCTTCGCGCTCAAGTTCTGACGAGAATTGCCAAGACCAGGAGACGTTGCGATCATCCCCGTGGAATTGTTCAGGTCCATCACGCTTGACCAGCTCATTGAGGCCAACTCCCAACGACGCATAAGGTCTGATATGCGCTCGGCTTTCATCGTTGCGTCCAGACTCTCATCGTAATCAGGGCCCTGAAATCAATTTTTACATTTTTAAATTATCATACTAATGCAAATATACATACAAAAAATATAAATGAATAATTTTCATTTTGAAAAAAAAAATGAAAATCAATTGCGGCATCAAAATAATTTGAAAGTATTAAAATTCAATTTCATACATTTCATTATCATTTTTTTCGCACTTACGTTTTCGATTTTCTCATCAAGCATCTTGAAGAAGTCTAGCTGACTGGATGACACCTCGCTGAAACAATAAAATGTTTGCTTTTCAGTATCCAACTGTTTAATACAGCGTTTTTTATAAATTTTCATAGTTCTGCAATGAATTTTGTAATTTTTTCACAATTTTTGTCAATTTTTTAAATAGATAAATCAAGATAAAAGGAAAAAAAAGAACGATTATAAAACTTACGCTTGTTGCAAAAGCGGTCCACTTCCGGGTCCACCGGACTTCTTCTTCGTCTGTGTTTTTATGTCGATCGCGCCATTTTGATGATCCTCGTTACGATTGACCTCGGCTCCATTATTGTTGGTCTTGTTACTCTTGGTGCTTCCGTTCTTCTGTTCGATCGAAGCCGATCCTGAAAATAAAAAAAAAGATGAGTGATGAATAAGCGATGAAGTTCATAACGAAAAAATACAAACAGCAAAAAAAAAATTACTGCGTCTTCAGTTCGGTCACGCGGGACTTAAAAATAGCTAAACGAGCTGGAGAGAGAGAGAAGAAAAACGAAAGGAAAAACACGATCATAACCAGACGAGAGAGTGAAAGCTGTACAAGGTCTCTGCGAGGTCAAGACCTCAACCACGAAACATTTTATGAAGCGCGAATTATTTTTCTCCCCCTACGTTATCTGCTATCGGTAATAAAGAGCAACAATGAAACGAAGCGATCGAAAAATCGCGTTACGCGAAGTAAAAATTCTTTCGAGCTTGTTAAATTCGTTCTCGATCAGGAAATTGTTTACCAAAACGGAAAAAATAAGGAAAGAGGAAGAAAAAAATCACGCATTCTCGGTAACAATTGATGGATCGCGAATCTATTTTTAATTCTCTCATACGACGTCGAGAGAAAATAACCAACCATTTTTGTCATATGATAATCAAGCATGTGTCAAACTTGAAAATTCCGACATACACACACACAAGCGCCAGTCAAAGGTCGCGTTAATTAATGCGCTCTTAAAATCCGGTAAACAAGCCGCGACTTTTAATCTTATCAGCAAAGTCTTTTTGTTTTCGAACGACGAAAATAATTGCAATTGCGCGTCGAACTTGCGAGACAAGAGCTATGTATTTTTTTCCTATTTTCTTCGTCGAAAAAAAAAATGCACATTTTATCTGTGCAAAATTCTAAATCGAAAAATAAGTTCAAAGTCCATTTTCATGTTCAGATATATATTGAATTTTATCGATATGGATTTTTGAAAAAGATTATCATAAAATGGATGATAAATACCGTATAAAAATACATATTATTTTTTATTGAAAAGCGAGAAAATTTCGCAGCGAAGACTCAAATTGCGATTCGTTCTCTGCTTTGTCGCATGTGAGTTTCAAAAGCACGTGCCTGTGTTTACATGTTTGAAATAAAGCATTCAGGACGTTGTTTGTTTGGGACGCGATCCATTAATTGTTTGGCGCGAAACAAGAAGAGAGAGCGAGTGAGAGGAAGAGTCGAGGAGAACGAACTCTCATCTCATATCAAATTGGAACGCGAATGGGCGTGCATTATAGATTTCAACTCGTGGACAGGAGAACGAGATTCGAGAAAATAAAAATAAATAAAAACCGTTGAGATCGTGAGAGCACACGCGACGTGAAAAGCATCAACATCTTCGTAATGCATTGTTCTCAACCGCTGCCGGGCTTACATCTGTCGGATGGCCGTTACAAAAACTGACATCGATGGCCGTGCGGTGGCGCCGCCTCGCGGCCATCTTTAAAACCAAACCTCCCAATTTTGTTCTTTTTTTAATAATTCTAATTGTCCAATTTTTCCATCTGGCTCAAGTTCTCATAAAAAAAAAAAGAAGAAAAATTCACAGATAATTTAATTCACGAGATAAGAGCGTGTGAATGTAATAAACGACGTTTCCCGTGCGAGAATTTTCATCTCCTGGAAACGGTCGTATTTTTTGTTTGAATTTACTTTTTCGGTTAGCGGTGAAACGCGGAGAAAAAAAAATCAGGCGTCGTAAAGATTTCTTGGTGGTTTTAGTTCACACTCAAATGAACCAGTTCGATTAATATCGGTGTGGTAAAATATTCTATTCCTGGCGAGTCCAGTATGTGCGTTGTTTAACCACAAAGCGCGTGTATGCGCGCATATATTTGCATAAGGTAATGGGATTCCGTGCATACATCAATAAATGACTCACGGTTTAGAGGGAAAGAGATTTTCGATTACGTGGGTCTTCCTCACGTACTCATTTTTTTCACCACTTGACACATCATCCCTGTACTGAGTAAACCCCGTTTTTTTCTGAGAAATTAATGTCTTCAATCTTCATGGAAAAAAATATTTAGAAATTTTGAATTATATTCGATAGCTTTTAATTATTCAAGTCAATTTTTCATTTGTTTTTGATAAAGTTTAAAATATCCCGGTTAAGAATTTTGAAAAAAAAAAAAAATTTAAAACATTGTCTTGTTAATTGTGGATTGAGAAATTTAATTTCCTTTTTATTTCGTCACAAATAAAAAAATTCAGAGAATTTGTGCAGGTGATGAAATATAAAAATATGCTCTCGTGTGTTAAGAATAGAACTTTTTTCATTAATAACAGGGATCTGAGGAAATTATTGACGCTCGAAGGCTCGCTTCCTTGATTAATAGGCCGACGTAATATCTCATGTTTGCTAAATTGTTTTCCCCTGGAATAAACGTCGACATCGTTCGCTTTTACGTTTACACGTGTACGCGTAAACACACGCGTATTATTGCAATATAAACGCAAATTCATGAACGTGTAATTATAACGGATTCGAAGCCCGCACGAGGAATTTCCGTCACGAGGGTTCTATTCATTCTCCCGTGATATTATTAGCCGAGCATCAACCAAATCAAGCGTTACACATAAAATTTTCAATTTTTTCAAAACATCAATTAGTATTTTTGGACAAATCATTTCGTATAATTTTGATTACATTTTTCTCGTTTTAATTTATTTTAACACAGAATTTTTAAAAAATATTTTATGCTCTTGTAATACTTTTTTTCATTCGTAACAAAATTTTTTGTCAATGTTTTTTTGGAAGATGTCAAAATGAAACTTTGTGTCTTTCCTGTTTTATTCATATATTTTCTCTTTGTAACGAGAGTGGAAATTTAAAAAATGTTACAAGAGAATTTGAAATGGAGATTCAAAGGGAAATTTGATAAGAAAGAATGATAAATTGCGCGCAGAAAAATTATCGCTTTTTTATTTGAATTTCTTTTTTCCTTTCTTCTTTATGTACTCTTATACTTTTTGTTTGAAATTTTTTATGATAAAAAGATGTTCATGGCGCCAGAGCTTCGGTGACTCAGGAAAAAGTTGAAAAGTTTCTCGAATTGATGAAATTTCGTGATGAAGATAAAGAGACCGAAATAACGAGCTTGAAGGTCATTTGTTTGTGCATAAATATTTTCTCACCCGGATAACGCTGATTTTTCGAAGAGTGAAAAAGAAAAAACATTTTTTTCTCCTTGAAAAAATATGACGAAGCCGCTGACGGAGTGAAGAAATTTCAGAATTTTTCGTCGATCGGGAAAAAAACAAGTTTTCTTCTACGACGAGATTTCACGTGATTCAATCAAACACGATTAATTATTAAAAAGACAATATTTGGGTATGACATTCCAAAGAGGAAGAAAGAGAGAAACAAGATTTACGTTCCATTACGTTTCAAATTTATCGCTCGTTTCGATCAATTTGTTCCTCTCATCCTGCAATGTCGAACCAAAAGGGAGTCACGAACCATTGAATGACCCAGTTTTATTATTACTTAAAAAAATGTCAATCACGCAGAAAATATGTCTTTTAGTCTATTGGTATAAAATTTCATGTTATTAAAAGAAAGTCCATTGTTTAGAAAAATAATTTTAATCTCGATTTCGATAAAATCTCGAAAATGAGTGTATTCATTCTCTAAAAAATGTGACGAGACTCTGACGTGTCGCTTTCCCGTTTATTTCGCGTACTAAGGCTCGCTTCGCTCATCTCTCTATATTTAGATAACACAGAATCGTGCCACGTAGCTGCAAAGTCTCGTGACGGATTTAACATCAACGTATTTCAAACACTGCGTTTAGGAAAAGGATTGAATTGTTCAATTAGATCAAAAAAAGATTTTACAAAATTCACGATAATTCAACAAATAAATTTATGAGTCGAAAAAAAACTTGACCAGTAATATAAAATAGTGACTCAAAATTACTAAACGATAATACAGAATTGATTGAAAATATACGAAAAAAATAACAAATTGTTGAAAATTAAATAAACAAACAAATGAATTAAAAAGATCAAATAAAATACAAATTTTCAATGAATACTCATCGATCGAATAATAAATAAAAATCGTTAAATCAGAGGAAATAATAAAGCGTGTAAAAATCAAGGGAACAATTTTCTCGTCCATTGAAAAGAAAATTTCTTTTAGTTTCCAACGGCCAGGAAAATGAAGTCTTGCATAAAGCATGCCCTGCGTTCCTTCTTCTTCTCTATACAGTCTCCATAGTGCCTACTTCGCTTTATCAAGTATTCAAAGCGTTATAACCGAGTTGTGCATTTTTGCATCGAGGCTGGTCAATTATTCTCATTCTGGATGGTCTACTACAAATGCGCATTGTTTAAGGTCATTGGCTCCATTAATTGGACATCCGCCATCTTTCCTTTCGATTCTCTTTTGAAATATTCCTATACCAAAAAGATTTCTCACAAAAATCCGGTTTTTTCTGTTTTATAGAATTTAATCGTGTTACACATTTTCTAAATATTTTACACATGTATTAATAAATTATTTTGATGAAGAGAGGAACAGCTAATTCAAATTTCCTTTTATATTTACTTCCTTTATTTGCACAACCTCGATCGATTCTATATGACGTTCCATAATTTCTCTCATATGAAATTTTCACAAAAAATCGATATATTCATTATCCAGTGTATTTTGTGCTTATTCACTTCTGTTTCTTTTGCGCAGCCTGTATAAATGGATGCCAATTAAAATTTCTTATCTCGCCTCAACTTCCTTCATGCCGGATACCACAGGGAGAAATTCTCGATTTTATTCCATCTGGGATGGTCAGAAATAAAGAAGAAGGGAGGAACGAGAGAGAGAGAGAGAGAGAGAGAGGGAGGGAGTGTGGGCCAAGGGAACGCGTATGTGCAAAATAGAAAGGAATATACGGTATCAGCGATAAAAGTTAACCGGAAGTGGCTTAGTCGACGTTTTCCATTCGGGTCACCGCGTATCGGAGTAGAGTCTCGAGAACTCGAAAGAGAGGGGCCGGCCAGTGCTCCTGGCCCCGGATATCGATCCGATAACTCCGTGCCGTGAAATAAGCTTCGCCCTCCTTGATCCTCAACCCCTTAACCATTCCACGCCTCTCCCTCCTCCTCCTCTCGCCTCTCCGCGACGAAAGCTCACCTGAGAGACGCATGCCGAGGAAATTGGCTGAATCTATACCCATACACAAATTCAAAGCTTTACCAAAGCCCGAGATATAAGCGAAAAATTCCTGGCAAGATTACACGAGCCTACATAGAATTCGTCTCGCTCGAGTCTGAACGATGCGAATGCACGAACATTTTTTTTTTCGAATATGTAATTTCATTTTTACTTGAATTTTCATACTGATTGATAAAATTTGTAAGAGATGAGAAATCATATGCCACGTGAATAAATCAAATGACATTTTATTTCTCTTTTATCGATCACGCGTCATTAGAAGAATTTTCTTATTGAAGGAAAAAATAGAGTTCAAGATAAATATCATTACGTAACGATATATGTAATCTACCTTTTTCGAAAAATCATTTTCTACAATCCGCAGATTGCACATTTTTTTGTTTGCGCCGGATGGCAAGCTAGATATCAGTTGCGCGATAAAAAAAAATTCCAGAGCGCAGAAAAGTTGTTTATTTATGTTTCTTTTCCTTCGAAGCGGGAGAGCGGATGGCTCTATCGATAAGAAACATCGATATCGAAGTCTCAAGTTACCCAGACACTTGGTAATACGAGAAATGTGCAAGGTGAATCACGAAGGACCCCCAGGGGAGAGAAAACACAGCTGGGAAAATTGTTGAATTTGTGAGAAAAACTTTTTCCTTGTTTTACGAATTTTTAATGTTTTTCTTAATATAAATGCGACATTTTTGCAAAACGATTTTATCACATTATAAATAAAGGACTTCACTTTTTCACGTGATACAGTAAATAAAGATGAAAGTTAATCCGACTCAAGAAGTTTGATGGAGAGAGGGAGGTATGATCAGAATTATACTCGAGCGACGCTCGGTGCTGCCGATCGAAGTTTATATCGATGCGAACGAAACGCGTTTACCTTGAATCGCCCTGCGTTAACTTATTTAATTGCTTATTTTTTCTACTCGCTGTACATGCACTCCGTTGCGGTCGTGTTCATTTTTCCAGTAACGAAAATCGATACGTTCATTATTGATAGCGCGGAGGAACGATCAGTTATTTATATCCGCGGTTTTAACGAGTTTGGCATGTATACCCGCGAATTTGCGCAAGGCTATCCGTACAGAATACGGACATAGAGAGAGAGAGAGAGCAAGGTTATTTTGTTTTTCTTCGGAAATGAGATGTGAAAAAGGTATCGACAAAAAAAGTAAGGGGGAAAAGGTGTATCTACGAAAATAAGAGAGGAAAAAAACTTTTTATAAAAACACAATGACGTAAAAACCGTATGTACAGAAATATAATACGAAATGAAAACGTATCCGACGAAAAATACTTTTTTAGAGAATAAAGCCGGCACAGGAACCGGCAAGAAAATTCGTGGAAGGCGATTGGCCGTTACGTTTCGTCAGTTGGGAGGGCTCGTTCCCGCTCGCCAATCTTCGGGGGTGCTCGAGCTCCCCTCTCGGCCGCGCGAATCCCCACTCCGCCAAGTGACTCCCGCCAGTCGCGACACCGCGAAATGATGCGTGACTCCGGTTGTGTGACGTAAAATAAAATATCTGCCCTGGGTCGCACGCATTTTCTTATCGACTCCATTTTTTACTTTATCTGTATTTCAGTTCACGTGTAATAAGAAACGAGGGAAAGCGTCGAAGATGGAAGGGAGAGAAAAAAGTTGAGGAAATTATTCGTTGAGCGTCTTCGGGAGCAACCGGTCGATCGCTTTTTATTTCATGCTTCATCGATCGTGAAAGAGAATAATAAGACAAGTACTTATGACAATCTTAAAGAAAAGGATAAAAAAAAAGAAAGGGGAGGGCATAGCTGATGAGCGAATCGAGTCGCGACTCGTCGGCGCCAAAATTCGTATCTATAGCGAACTGGCTTTATATTTGAGCATCGTATTTGAACGTCTACGTACGATAATGAGAGCTATTTCCACACACCTTCATGCACGTGAGAGCATTCGATGTATAGGTCATCGGGCGACAAAAATCGAAGGCCAATTTCGAACGCAGTCTCAAAAATGAATTTAAAAAACTCTTTTAATATTTAATGTTTAACAATAATAATAATGATTATAAAAATAACATCGAAAGCTTATGAGTACACTCGCACTTACGATCGACTAAAAGTCGAGGCTAATTCGAAGCTCCGACGTCTTGGACGCCGGCAGCTGTTTACACCTCGCCTCCCGCCGCGCTCATTTCTCTACATAGGTATAGAAGACGATAAAACCGACGTTATTCTTCTGAGCACGTGTATATACCTGCAACCGCGAGCGTTTCTGTTTTTCTTTTTATTTCTCTCGCCATTCTTTTTGACACGTCACTCGACAAATATTCTTCAAAGATTTATCGCATCTCATTACATTGGCCACATGTGCCTGTACAAATCTTTTTAGTTTTTTCGATTCGACAATACATAATGATTATGATCCGCTATCTATTTGCCAGAATTTTTTTTTGTAAATTTTCGAAATGTTTTTTGTTTCTCATTTTTCGAAATAACGATTTATTTCACAGTCACGAGACAGTCAACTATTTTTTGAAACGTTTCGTCGTCCATTAAGACAGTCGTACATTTAGTTGAGGTAGTCAGGAAAACTCTCAAGATAGAAAATTTTCAAGCGGGTGAGAAATAAGTGTACCGAGAGAGAACGAGAAAAGCGAAGAGTAAAATATTCTATTTAAAACTTTTGGACATTCAAGTCTCCTTTCTATTTCGGTGTCGAGTAACCGAATCTCCCAAACACGGAATGGACATCAGTACGAACGATGGAAAAAAATTCAATTGTGACATTTTGTGACTGCATGAAACTTAAACTTGCGTGACATACAATTTTTATCGTAAAATTTTTAGTTTTGACAAATAATTTACTAAAAAATGCTAACAAAAAGCAACGATTACGGAAATGGTTACACAATTGCTACAGTTAACATTTTTTCACATACAAATTAAAAGATAAAATCGTCGAATTGAAATGCTAACAGATAATTTATTAAAAAATTCCTTGAGTATTTTTACAAGATACTAAATATATGTATTTTTTAAAAATTTGTAATTGTTTCCCCGTTAGTACTAATAAGAATGTCCAGTGTTCAAAATAGCAATTTTAGCACGAGTTCTAACTAAAGGTTAAATAAATTACCATTTTTACAATCAATATATCGATTTTTCGATGATTAGGCCTTTAAAAATTTTACATACGTTGATAAGCAACGTTTATGCAAATTTTACATCTCTAACAAAATTAACGAACTACATATTTAACAAAATAACAAATCTCACTTTTCCCATCAATCGCAATGTACTTTTTGTTATGATTCTTTTTTTTCTCACATCGCCGAGTCTTTGCTTGTTAATTTGCATATGTCCGTGCAAATTGCTTACGACTGAAAACTAATGAACGCTAATCTTTAGTTCTCCACGAAGTCAAGCGTCGTGAGCGCCATCCGCGACGAGAGGACGAATTTGGATTCTGAGAGCGAAGAGCCAAGACGACCAGGTATGTATAAAGGGGTAAAAATTTTGTTCATTTATCACATAAAAAAAATGCAAAAAATCAAACTTTTTACAGAAATCTTACTTTAGATTAATTTTTTTTTCAGTCAAGAATAAGAGAATATCATTTGCGAAAGAAATTGGAGAAAAATAAAAAATTAAAGATTACTCTTCATTGTCGCGCAGCTGCGCATATCACCGCTAACCGGAATGTTCTGGAGCAAAGTTAAATACTCTAGTTCGTTGTATCGGTTTTCTCCAATTTCCGAGGCTGGTGATGAGAATTCGCACTTCGAACGACATTTCCAGAGTTTCTTCACTTTTCAAGTGCGCAATTTTTTTTAACACTAATCGAGATGTGACTAATGCTCTCTTATCAGATAAGAAGACTTGTAATCTCGAAGGAAACAAGGCATCCAGTGAGCGAGAAGATCGAGAGGGGATTGGAGATAACGTCTAAGATAGCCGAAAATTGTAATCCCTCCCGATTCCATTTTTGATGGAGAATAAAACTTTTTTTATTCGATGTTCTAACCAGATAAGTTTTTTTTACGAAGAAATAGCTGACGTGCGTTTCTCGAATGTACGATACCGGCGATAAGAATGATTTTTGAATATCTTGGTTGCTTCTTAAAAAATCTGCCGGGGTAATTTGGATAAAAAACTAAAAATCTTGGAAAGTTTTCTAAAACATTTTCAATAATTTTTTTTTAAATTATAAAGTAGTAAAGTTTCAGTAGTCATCAAAAATCTTGATCTTAAGGTGCTCAAGGTGAACAATCACGAAGCTGATGTTCGGATCGGTTTTTCGAATTTTCCGGGAGATTAGTTTACAACTGTTAAAAACAAGGTAATTCAATTTATCTCGAGATCGCGAAAGACTTTACGACTAGAGCGATAAAGAAAAAGAGGCTCGAATCGCAAAATATTTGTACACTTCGCTTTTTTTTCTTCTCTGGAAAGTCGAGTAAAATCTGTTTGCACTGTGAACTCGAGAATGATTTATTTAGGTAAAGGAAAACGCATTAAACGCAAGGTCGGCCGAGGAATCGCGGTAATAATTCTCGTCTGCGAGGGAACGAGAAAAAGAACCTCCGGGAGAAAAGTAAACGTGGAGTTGAAACGAGATACACCCATCGTGCGGGTATATGGCACGGCGCATGCATTTGCCTTTTTTTCTTTCCCGTCGCATTCACTTTTTATTTGCATTCGATTGACCTTACGACGAATCACTCACCAAAATTTTTTGACATTTTCAACATTCTCCTCGTTAAAAAAATATTATAAAAAACATTAATGCAATTTGTAGAAATATTTTTCAACGTCAAACATCGTTGAATTTGTTATTCCACTACATTTCGATTTTTATTCTCAAGTGATCACGTGATCATCAGAGGATTTCGAGTGTTCATCAAGTACTGAATTTATCCTTTCTTCTTGTCTTGTAATTGTATTTATTTTCAAATTTTTTTCTATATGAACGGAAGTCGTGTGAAGTGTGATGTAATTCTCGAGGAGACCCTTCAATTAAAGATTAGTTATCAAAGATTTTTGAAAAAAAAAATTGAAACGATTTGCTTGATACGTTAACAGTATTTCAAATGACATTTTTTAAATTATAATATCGAATTGAAGAAATATGCGATTTCCATTTTCAACGGAATCTTGCAAAAAAATGCAACCGATGACGTGTAAACGGAAGATTGAATAAATAAAGGTGAGTCAGAGTCACCGAATCGGAATTCGAGTTATTGAAAATGGGAAGGATGAAAAAGGAAAAAAATACAAGCAAGAACCGTGTACCACCTGGTGATGGACATCTTTTCGATTTTCGTGAAATCGAATTTTTTTGTTCGAGGAGAGGTCAGCAGCCCGAAGACAATTCAAAATCGTAGCCAACCTCCGAAGCAACGACCCTATTTCTAATTTTGAACAATGACTACGAAAATAGATTTTATTTCGCTAACGATTTTGTTCGAAAATAACGAATTCGTTGAAAGGAAGAATAAAAAGTCAGAAAGGGTAAATATAAAACTCGTATTCCATAATTCGCAATTTTTCTCGTTTCAATGAATATGAATAATTAAAATTTAAATTTGCTATGACGTCAGAGTTGCGGAGTTAAAAATTCTGCATTTGAAATTTATTCTATTTTCAATTCAGTGCGCGAGGATGTTTCCTTCTCTCTCTCTTTCTCCTCTGATTTGTTCGCTCGGTAAAACGTTCGTCATCGCTCAGCCGCGTGCGAGAGAAATCTTTCGCGTCGTTTTTTCCTCGGCTGTGACGTGTTACCAATATTTTTATTTTTTTACGTAACTGTAAACGCCGTAAGCCTTTCTTTCCGTCTGGAACGACGTCAGAGATCGAAAATTTGTAAGTTCGAGAAAGTTATAAATGTTTTTTATACTCGTTGAGAAAATTCAAAAAAATAGATATTTTGCTTCGAAGACAAGAAATTGGCGGCACACTAACACGCTTCTATTTCGATCGATGCAGTTGCTTCTGTCAACGAACATTTTTGATGAAATCTCCGCGCCCAACGATTGCAGCAGTTGCGCACATTCCATTTTTCGACTCGAAATATACGCGTATTTTCATCACAACCTTACATATCGACTTTCAGTTTTTCCAATGATGAACATTTTTCGGTAAACATACAAAAAGTGCGTTTCCTCCGTATTTTCACAGAAAACAAATAATTTTGAATGTAATTTTAGGAACTTCGTCAATTTTCGATTAATATTTATACAGGACTGTACGAGTACAAAGTCCGCAATCCAGTATGCATTTGACTAGCTTCGTCTCGTCGACGACCAAATATAAAATAAGCCTCTCTTTGACCCTGGAGTCTCCCTCTCTAGTTCTTGAAACTGAACGTCCGCGAACGTTTCTCCTAAAGAGAGATCAGAATTTCAACCGGTTTTTATTTCTACCAAGCGAATTAACTTTTTCATCTCCACCTTTTAAAAAGTAATTTTTAACGGTAATTATTATTTTTTGCTTTGCCAAAATTTAGTCAACTCTCTATTTACGTACATGTTAAAATCATAATCGTGTAAAAAAATTCATGAAACTTACCCTTGGCTCTACGAGCCAGGTGGCTTAGATTTTGCCTCAAAATTTTGAGCCACATAGCGGCGCGCTGTCGCTTTCTACTCGGGTATTCTGAAGTTATTCCAACCAGCGTGACGGTAATGGTGGCGACGGTTGGGGGGACGGAGTGCGCGGCGCGCGTCTTCTCAGAATTACGGGCGAAAAAGTAACGTACTTTTTACCTATTTCCCTTTCCTCTTATTCGCAGATGCACAAGAGTTTGTCTTTTCTTCTAGTTTTTAACGATATTTCAACACGTTCACTCTCGAATCTTTTTCGCAATCGACGAGAAAAGTCGATAACGCTGCCCGCCTTTTTTTCAATGGGACTTGTCACGTATTGAGATCAATTTAAAAAAATATCAAAATAAATAGTTTTCACGTTTCACTGATATGTGTTTTATCGCTTAGTTTAAAAAGACCGTGTTTTTCTCTTACGATCGCAGCCCAATATTGAGACCCTTTTCGGGTTCTCAATATTTGCCTCAATTTCTACAAAGTCTTTTGTGTCAACGTTTCAAGCCACAATTAGGTCGGTTTACATGCTCGGAGCGTTGTTTACAGTGAATAGCGTCTCAGGACACTTTTTTAATAATCTTTTATCTCAACGGGATTTGAAGATTTCTCGCACTGAGGGATCTCGCGCGAGAGACTCGATCAAAAGATCTCGACTATACGAGCGTTCGATGAATACTGAAGACTGGTCGGGAAATGAGCGAGAGCGGGGTACGAAACCGAACGGAATGGCGGTTCTTGAGTCTCGTGTTTTTCTTCTCCCTCCACGCTCCCAAACTGTTCGCACACACGCGAGCGACTTGCACGCACACGTGCAACGACGGCAAGCAAGTAGAACGTGCAGCTGTGTCTCATATACGGGACGTCGATCACGTAGGCACGGGAAAAAATTGAGTGAGAAAAACACATGCAAGAGAATCGAAAACAGCAACTGGCGCTTCCCGAGGAGAGGGAGACAGACGGAGGGAAATTACGCCGGTATAAGAGAGAGGAGGAGTGAGAAAGATAGATTTATGTACGTGTGTACGTCTGGTCTATAAGTTTGGAGCGAAATACAAAAACGCAATAAATTTTCAGAATTGTACGTAGAAAAACGAAGAAAATAAATGTAATTATCCAATCAAGTAAATATGCAAATTAAAGACGTATTTTATATTGATTTCATGAAACGAACTCGTTTCAATTTAATTATCTATTGAATAATGAGAAAAAAGTACAGTACTATAAATAGAATATCAAACTGTCGTTTATGGGACGAGTCAGATAAAAGATAAAAACAGTTGTCAAATGTAAGAGACAGATAAACAACGAGTCAAAGGCTGCCCCAGCCAGCCAACTACTTATTTTCCCCTACTATCAAGAACAATAATGTTGACCCGACGAGAACGAAGTTCGCTATCGCTCAACGCCGGGGGCCCTTGGAACAAGGTCTCTCGAGCTTGCGCGTTTCGCTCTTCCTCTTCTTTTTATTATCTCTCATTCTCGTTCGGTTATTTTTCGCTTCGTTCTGGCAAAATATTTTTGCAAGCGAAAAAAATTGACGCTATCGCTTGAAACTCGAGAAGTACGAGTTTTAATGCTTTTCGCGATCACGCGACGCTCAACGCCTCTGGCGCCTGGCATTCCATGTATGGGTACGAGAGCACGTGCGCACTCCTGCAACGGCTGCGTTACCGGCGAGATCATGGCAATTTGCCGGCAGACCGCTAGGTGGCTACGTTTCGCGCAAACGAAACACCATAACTACAGTATATTAGGGGTTGGGGCAATGAAAATAAGGACAAGAGCAACACAGCCACTGGGTAATCAATTTTAGCAGAAAATCAAAGACTAAGGTTAAAATTAATAAGGTCGTAAAAAAATAAGATAAATACATCATTTAACCTTGAAAAAATACTCAAATATTAACACGAATATTGGCCATCACGGTGTTCAACAGTATCAGATCGACAGCGCGCAAGAGCGAGAGAACGAAGAGGAAGGAGAAAAACTACATGAATACGAATTCGAGTAACAGACATCACTGATTCTGGTTGTGTAATGTAACTGCGCCCAATCAAGTAAAGTTCAATTGGATCAGAAGATTCGGTTTTCTAGACCAGTTCAATCGCTCCACGATTGGGCCAAAACTGGCTAACATTGAAATGATTGTGCGTTGTTTCACGGGATTCTTAAATGTGGCCCCACGTTTATTAAACGAAGAAGTTATTGATTCGCTCGGTGTTCTATACATACAATTGAATGCTATTTTACACTGTATTTTTCATCAAGTGTCAAAAATTAATTACATATAAAAGAGCAGAAGTTGTAATATGCACCTTCCAAGCAAATACAACGAAACACAATAATGGAGAAATATTCTACAAACTATTATTTTATAAATGTTTGAAAAATTCAATAATAGATACATCCTTAACAAATCTATTCTTGTATTCATTAAGTAAATCAAAATTTTTAATTTCATAATGATGTTTCATCGGTGGATTTATCACTTTTAACCCCCGCACTTTATCAAACGCTTATCTTGCGGTTTCTCAGAAAGATCAGCGACAGAACTCCATCATGACTTTTACACTCTCGTGGTAAACAAGTCCCCGTTGAGAAGTCGCTGGAAATTTCGCAGACCGTAATTATCATTCGCGAAGATGGATAAATGGTGGAAAATGAGGAAACTCGGCGTTGTTAACTCTGATCTTCGCCAGATAGAGGAAAAAACAGTCAAGATTCGATTCGTTTCAGGAAAGTTGGACAAATTGTGTACACGTTGTTGGAACTAAATCGATTTCGGTTAATTCCAAATGATAACACACGCGAATGTGTACTTTCTACCATCATGCACGTCACGCTGACGATGATTGCCAATCAAATAATCACCGAACGTGAAAGAAAAAAAATTAGGGCTCTGTCAAGATTTGTCGACGTACGTCATGGGTTCATTCTTTTTGCTTTTCTTCTCTCCACTTAATTCCTCGAATTTCCCCACAAACTAATAGCTTCGATTTCTGATAAAAAAAGCATCAAATACATTTTTTCAGAAAAAACGAAAATAACGATTCGCTCGTACTAACGACAACGTTTCATCCATTTGTTGTCTCATTGTTTGAGCTAATTTACGAATTTCTACGCACCAATGCCCTCGAATTTCCTGAACAAGAAGAGCGATAAAAATGTTTTTTCAAGAAAACAAATATTTATTTATTGAGAAAGTAAATAAAAACTCACTCTTCCTGAAACGTAATATTCTCATCGGTATATTTATTTAATGTACGCATGTACATATGTATGTATGTGTACTATGTATTCGTTGTAACGTGAATATTTGACAGACGAGTCGAGAATAAATAGCCTTGAGCGGGAACTAAGTATATCCTGTACTTGACTTCGATTGGATCAGCCTTGTTCCCTAGACAACGTTTGTTTTCTCTTCATTCGCTCATTTATTTATCCAAGAGAGACGAATGGATGTGAACTATTGAACCGAACATTGGTGAATGAGGATTCTCAGGGATGAGCTTTCTCCACCCCTCACGAGGAACAGTGCCAAGGACGCGATACAGCTTGACGATGAGCTTGTCAGGTGAATGAAACCTGTTGCTGGCACGTTCCAAACCCTCTCATACTGATCTGGGGATAAAATAAATCTCTCGACTGTACCGAAGTTGACAAATTGAACCGGGGATAATCGTCCAAAATACTTCATCAACCTCCGGCTGATTTTTATTGCGATTCAACTTGGACATTTCGAAAGAAACGTTGTTATAAATCTAATCGATTTGACAAAGATTATTTTATTCGTAAATCGGTAAAAAGAATTGCCTATAAGAACATCGCAAACGAAGATTTTTATTTCACTCCGGAAATCTATATATCCTAATTAATATTTTGAACATTAGTATCCAATGAATGATTACCTGCGCATTATGAAAAAAATCTTTGAATAATTGTTCCTTCATAATTAAAAAAAATATAGCGATTAATAAAAAATTAATTGCTTTTTGTTTTTAATTTATAGATAATGGATAAAAATAGCCAACGTTTGTGTAATATAAAGTTCTTAGAAAAAACGAATTGAAGAAAAAAATCTACAATTGCAAAAGTTCGTACGAACTAGTAGTAACGACCGAAAACCGAGACATGGAGAACAGAAAGAATTAAATGGTCTCGACACGTAGCCCGTAACACCGTAAACAGTCCTCGTGAGCTTCCCCGAGGAAAAAAAAATACATACAAATAAAAGGAGAATATACGAGTTTCGCACACGAACCAGTTAGATCCGCAAAGAATATCAACTCCTTAAAAGACTCTCGTGACATTCCTGAGTTTTCTGCGTCGTACGTACGTTAATGTTACGTGATTTCATGAGGAATGCTCGTTGGCAAACGTATTTTTCAAAAAATGGCCATCCCTCAGATTTCTTATTGAAAATTTTGCAAAAATTGAACCTTAAATCGACCAACACCAATTTCAGTAATTCAGAAATGATCTGCCAATGAAATATTTCAAAAAATAAAAAAGGATCCCGTTTTATATGACCATTTTCTTTTTTGGTTCTAACTTTTTATATTTAGTTATTTATCTCGTTGAAGAACAGTGGAGGTCATCGGGCGTCTGTCTGATACTTATATAGTAATGCTAAGGTTGTTCGTTGCAAAGGTACATATAGGTTTTTCAAAATTTGTTGAAAATTATCCGAAAATAAACTGTACTTTGTAAACATGTTAAAATTAAATATTAATAAAATAAATAATAAGTGAGAGACTGAGGATTTTATTAAGGTGCACTATCATTTGTTTTTTATTAAAAATTTTTATTTTTTTTAATACCGAACTTACGTGTTTATAAAATATTACGAAAGTGAAAATAAAGTAATTTATCACATACTGTCGTTTTAAATGTATTTATATTTATTTATCCCGTTGAAGAACAATCCAAGGTCAACGGGAGTCTGTTTTGTGATTTTAGTGACGCAAAGGTCGTTTGATGGAGAGGTGCATAGAATCGAAGCCTCGTATCTCTCGAGAATTGTCATCGATTCTCGCACTACCATGTTTCAGAATTTAACAAGGAGAGATGACCTGGCCTGCTTTCGTACATGAACGGGCTCCGATGAAGGAACGGAACGAATATTCTTTGTAATAAAAAAAAATATATTTCATGAACCTGTTGGCCCACGATGATTAATTTCGCCACTTCAATTTTTCTGCGTATTTCCAACTTTGGAAATTCACAAATCTCACACGGATCAAGATTTTATCGATAGATTTTTAATACGCGATTCATTGGAGATAAGAAAAGAATCGTAGAAGAATATTCTGGATTGAAAAAAAAGTTCGAAACTCCGTCTACGTGCATTCCGACACGTCAGTGTCAATACGTAATTTGTATATGTTATTATACATGCATAGACGTACACAAAACACGAGATAAATTCAAATCTCCGAATTTTTCCACTGGTTACGAAAAATGTCGGAATTTGAAATTCTTTCACAACAAAATTTAAAAAATACTTTAAGAAAATATTCATAAAATACTAATGATAATTGCAAATTATTTTCTTTTTTTTATATATATTTTTCATTTTTATATTCATTTTTACATTCATTTTTATATTCATTCATTTTTATATATATAGATATGGAAATCGCCATAAAAAAGGTAAAAATCAACAGTCTTCGGACCATCGAGCTTAGTAAATCCTGACTGACATCCTTTAATGAAATATCGTAATGATTTTTTGGTGAAAATAATTGAATAAATGAATATTAACTAATGTGAAGGAATGAAAATGCAAAATGCTAAAAGTGAAGACAAGAGAAGTTAAAGATCGGCAAAGTAGTTGTTATTGGTGATGAGGTGAGGATAAATAGAAACGAGGCCACTTTATGAGGAGTGTTAGGTTCCATTAGAGACAATCTGGGTCGTAGTGCGTCAACGTCGAAGATTCGGCGTGATAAGCCAATTTATCGTTACGATTCTCGTTCGCGTAGCATCGGGTTCGTTATCTGACGTTTTTCAAATCGTATTACACACCGAGAATACCAACTAACCGCTCTTATTCAATATTAAAATACGTAATTTAATTAAACTTCGGACACCTCGTGATACTATTTTTTATTCTCTATATTTCCTCCTCGATCTAGCGTGTCTCCCTCTTGAGATCTATTGCGCAGCATCGACTTTTCTCCGGGGTCAACGACCTCCGAGATCGCGAATAACAAAACTGTTTTCTTCTACAGAGCTTAAGATTGTCATTTAAAAAGTTTCTAATTTTTTCGCCAATATAAATTTTGCAATGCATTATTTTATGAATTTTTCTACGGACCGTTAATTTTGTTGATTTTTAATAAAATAAACAATAAATTGTTTTTCATTTTCTAAAATTTATGGTATTCAGTTTGTGGTCAAAGACAAATTGAAGATGAATAATAAAAATTATCAATTAGAATTACTCACTTATTGACTCTTCGTTCTTCTTCGTCGAATTGTTTTTGTTCTTCTTATTTTTTGAGTAGATGTTACCAATTTTACTCTGTCCACAACCCATCCTGCTGCCAGCACTTTGACAGCTTATTATTTAACTCAATTTTTATTCACAGTTCACACCTCGGAAATCACATTTTTTTTGGAAATTTTGTTTCCGTGCCTTCACAATTGTAAACAAATCAAGAGAGATTCACTTTTTCGAAAACATTTCCATTCCGAAGATTATCTTTCCGACGGATCACAATAATTTTTATTACGTATTAATATTAAGTTTTCGAGACTATCATTTTGGACTTTTTTCTCACTAAACACTTTTTACATTTTTTATAAAGTCGTAAATACACATTGGAATAAATAATTGTATAAATTGATTTTTAAAGAGTTTCAGTTTTTTTTGGTTTTCAGCCTTAGCTTGGTTACCTACTTCTTTTTGTAAATATACTCATATTTTGAGAAAAACATTTTTGGTTCGAAAATCGATATGTGTAAAAGTATAAGGTACAAACGAGGAGCGTTTTTTTAATAATGGTAAATATTTTTTTATGACATGAAAATCAAAATCACGATCGGTCGCTGCCAACCAGTCTTTGGGTTAATTTGAATAGAATTTTCGCTCTTCTTTTCTATTGGTAAGTTTTCTCGAGTCTCCTCGATTTGATATTTTTATCGTTTTTTTATTTCTGGGATATGCAGTTTTTCTCCGTATTATTTTTTAAAACTTTTCTCTCTCCAATTTCCTTCGTGTTAATGGTTTTCAGAGTTCCTTTGTTTTAAATGTATACTTTATCGACGCTAACGACGTTTTCTTCCGGGCCAATCCATTTTTCATGTTGTTTTTTCTCTTCCAGTGTTTCTTCAAGTAATTCGCATCTTAGTCGCCTCAGCCAGTTTCAAGATGGCGCACGGGCTTTCGAACAGCTGCCATTGATTCGAGACGTTTTCCAGGAAAATAAATAAAAGTCTTCGTAGTCTCGTTGAAGAAAAATGACTTCTCCGGTGTTCCGCAATTTTCACTTCGAAATAATTCACAAATATATATTATAAAAAACCACGGGAAACAACACTTCCGGTTTCGTCGAAAAATTTTTCAAATTGACGGAAAATCCAGCGATCGATTATCAGCGGACGTCGGGTTAAGAATATTTTTTTGAACGACGATAAACACTCGTCGATATTTTCGGGAAAAAAGTTATATCTTTCAAAAGAGCGAAAAAGTTACTCGTCGATTTTCGTCATGTCACGATGTAAGAAACATTTCATTTTTTTCGTAAATGAGGAAAAAATCTCTCGTCGGTTCGCGTAGATGTGTAGAAAAAAGGGGAAGCGCTGTTCCAGTTTCCCGAAATAGTCACGCGAGGTGATCGGAAGAAGAGAGCGGTGAAAAAAACAGTCTTGGGGCTCACGAAAGGGAGAAGAGAGCGATCGGACGCAAGATGACAAAATAAAAGTCGAGGTGAGAGCGTCGAAGATGAACTGGAAGAAAGGAGGGAAGGACTCGTGTCAAGTGGAAAGGGAAAGGAAGACCCACGTGTATGAATATCTCGATTCAAGATTGGAAACTTCACCGTTCGATTTTTGCGAAAAATAAATCGATTTCTCGCAGACGGAAAGTTCTTGCGTTTTTTTTTCTTTCTTTATCTCTCTGGCTTTTTTAATTCATTTTTCCGCTGTATATATTTTCGTTCTCTCTTCTGATCTCAGTGCCGGAGGTCACTCGTCAATTTTTCTCATTTTCCTCTCTCGCTGATATGAAAATTCGACGAGGAACGAAGAGAAGGAAAGAGGAAAAGACTCAGTCGTGTTTTCTCATCTCTAGGGGGAAAAAAGAAGGCTTCACGGGTAGTTCCTCCACGAAAAAGTTCCGGATGTCAGTCTGCAAAAAAAGAGAAACACATTTTTTTCACTTTTGTCGGCTTCTAAGTCTGTATAATTTTTAGTCGCTCAAATAATTTTAATATCATATTTTTGAGGATTTCATTGTTGGATGCGTATTTAATTATTTTTATGTGTCTAGGAGTAAAAAGATGTCTACGAGTTTTCCTCATTTTATTTACTCTTTTTGCTTTTTGGCTCAAGAATTCGCTCTCTATTCATAATTACTATGCAGAAATAAATAGAAGTAAACGGAAAAGGCTAAATTATAAGTTAGAGTCGAGACAAAATGGTATCACGATTATACTCATTTTTCCCGTATTTTACTTTGTTCACTCAACATTTCGGAAGTTTCGAGACTCGCATAAACGAAATTCATTTCATAATGCGTTTCGCAATTTTCGCAAGAAAATAGCGTAAGCATATAATTTTTGACAATTTATAACAAAAGGAAAAAAGATCTTAAAATTTCGAATTCAAGACGAAAAAATCAAATAAAAATGGAAAAGCATACATATACAAAATATTGAATTTTTTTATCGCAGCGAGACCAGTTGTTTCGTGATCGTTGGCGCTTGCGTTTATTTTTTTCTCGCTCGAGGCGTGGAGTAAAAAAAAATACGTACAAGGTTCTAAATTTCGCGATATTTCGCTCCACTGATTTCCGTGACTCTGAAAACGTCGGACAAAAAGCCAGCATTTTTTCCTCTATTTATTTATTTTTTCTCAATTCTTTTACCAAGCAACATAACCTCGAAACAATAAGGTATAGGAAATCCTTATAAAAGGCATTTCCGGTGCGATCGAATTACAGCGAGCGTGTTGAACGGGCTGCAGGGGTTTTCAATTTCAATGCTCATTTCTCGGTTGGAAAGCTGGGGATCAATCGAACATTCCCTCTTTATACACATTGCATTTTTTTTATCGCAGTTTTAGCAACTTGAAAAAAATAGACCGGAAGCAATTTCCTGGTTAACTTCGCAAAAATGAAATAAAAGTAAAAATGTAAATTTTCGATCGAAATTACCTGTTTTTTGGGAAAGAGAATTATTTTCTTGTCGGAAGAGAAAAAAACGATCACTCGAAGGCAGTGGCGCTGGGGTTGTTGTTTTTACATTTTTTAAAATTTTAACACTTTTGGTCACAGTAATCACGATTTTTTCTAATTCTCTGTTCCTTAATTCACGATCGATTGTCGATACTTGCAATTTTCAAGACGATTGGGAACAAAAAAATTTGAACAATTCGAGGAATCTTATATTATCGAGCTCGATCACCCGTCCGTTGCACTGACATTTTCTTTCATTCCATTTTTTTCATCTGTTTCGCTCCCTCGCTATTCCCCACTCGCCGTCGCTCACAACGTAAATAAGAGATTTACGACATCTGGCGAGGATTGAACGTATCGCGCACTAATTCTTATTACTCGTAGCAAAAACGGTACTTTCGCTAACTTTTCAATTCGTGCAATTTTTATTTCAACGCGATAATTTTTTGCGACGTTTTTAATTTTTATTGTATATTTTATTTCAATATCTTCATTTGACTCTTTTTAACGCCAAAGTATAAAATTTTGTACGAATCTGTAGACAGTTTTTGAGTTTTCTTTTTCTTATTAGGGGTTTGGTTTCGCTCTCTCTCTCTCTCTCTCTCTCTATCTTGGAGAATAAAACTTTAGAATTATTAGCGGACAACGATCTCTCGTTCTATTGTTCATGTGCGAGCCAAGACGGCGGCGGTGGCGGCGACGGCGACGTCGACATCGACGACGTACATTTTATTACGAAGCTCACCCACCGCCATTGAACTCGCGCTATCATCCTTCTCGACCTTTTTTTTCTCCTCTCGCTTTTATTTCTTCGCAACTCTTCATCGATTTTTCTTCATATCTGAATTTTTCTCTTTACCCCTTCAGCTTTCGTTACTTGAAATACGTAACGGAAATTCGTGTTCTCACGATATCAATTCTTCAAAATGCTCTCGTGTTCTCTCATTCGGTTAATATAATGACGATGACAGTCGAAGGTTTTATTTTTTATGATTTTTTTTAAAATAGCTTTTGATGATTTCGTTAATGACGTCGATATGTGCAGAGCGACGAACTGTGGGTCAACGGTATTCTCTCTTTTATTATCATTTTCTTTTTTTTTTTTGGTCTTTTAAGCCGGGATTATTTTCGTGTACACGCACAAGATCGTGTACATGCTCATTTTTCTATGTATAAGACGCTTTCGCGTGCGATCAACCCGAAATGCTTTTCGGGTGTTTGTTTTCTTTTTGCAAATATTTTCTCTTTGCCCTCTTTCGTTCGTAAGCTGTTGGGCAGGGCGTGTGACGATGCGTCCTCCCGCCACGATGTTCCAGCATCGACTGGTGGTGGCGCCGAACCAACAAGCGCATGCGCATCGCCGTGCGTTTCCTATCTCTATTCTTTTCTTTCTGTCTCTCTCGCTCGCACTCTAAAACCTCTCGCACGATGTGCTTGTCCACGCACGTATTTTCTTGTATACCTAGAATATCTTGTGTGTGCGTCGAAAACACGAACACACTTGCTATTTCGCATACTCTCAACTGATACCAGAGATATGCCGTGTGCCGCTCGCCCCTCGGAGAAACTCGCGATGGCGAGCCGTGGGTGGGCGCACTCGCGAAGTGTACCGCGTTGAAATACCTACTCGCTGATATATAAATATCGTAGACTTTCACGTAACTCAACCACACTTCTAACCCAACTTTTTTCCCATCCCCCTGTCTTTGGTTCTTTACGATGTCAAACTTCAGAAAAATTTTCCGATAGTTCCGGGATGAGGAAATCAAATTTTCAAACTACAATTTCATCCTACTGTATGGAAAATAATTCTCAAGTTGCGGGTATATATACTGAAAAAAATTAATTATACTTTTCTAAAACTAATAAAAAAAAGACTACCAGAATATGGCAACATGATTTAAATATGATGTTTTATCTTTTACTTCGCAAAATGTAATTTTAAAAAATGGCTTTTTTTTGTAGTCAGTTAAGGAAGCACCGACTGTGGTTACATATACCTCAGACCGTTTCGGTATTGGAATTCACAGTCGAAGAGTCTGTGCGAAGGAATTTAGGTATTATGTACTCATCGCGTGAGCTTAAATGCTTATTCAAGAGTTTATGTGTTTTATGCGTGAACGAATTTGCAAGCGGTACACCAAACTCCTCCATTGTCTGCGTATGCACGTACTTTTATGTACTATACGTATGCCATTTGATAGTTTTTAGATAAACGACAAAGATGAATCAGAAAGGAAAACGTGTAAAGTACTTGATTCGAATTTGGTAACCCATCAAAACGGTTTCAAATCTGCGTTGTTTTTCATTCTCGAGAATCGTGAATTTTTGCATCCAAGTCGATCAGGCGAGTCCACAGCGATGAATTTTCGAGAGAACGCTGTTCCTGCATAGACTTCCCGCAGGCGGCGCCACCGCTCGGCAAGCTTTTATCAATTTACACTCATCACTAAATTCCGCAAAGTCGTAAACTTTTGAGTCGTGTTAAATAAAATAAATTTTACACTTTTTTTAAATTCTAAAAATTTTATTTGATAAAAGAGAAAGAAATATGAAAGTAAAATTTAAGTATATTTTGAGAAAACACTGTTGGTGCATAGATTCACCGTAGGCGGCGCCACCGCTCGGCAAGCTTATTTTCTCATTTTATAATGCGCTATCACCCAATTTTGTAAACTCAAAAAAAAACTGTTTGTAATATTAAAAAATTCTAAAGTTTTATTAGAAACAATGAGGAAAATGAAAAAAACAACGCATATACGAAAATAAAATGGAATTACTTTTTGGAAGAGAACTGCGGATTAGCCAGTAGAGGCGCCACAGCTGCTCGTGCTCGGCAAATTTTTTGGTTGGAAACCTACTGGTTCAATTTAAAAAATATCCGCTCACAAATTCTTCTCGTGTCAGAATTTAGCATACGCTATAATTTTTTGTAAAACTTAATTTGGAATATTATAGTCAAGAAAATGAGAAATAACGGATAAAAAAATGAGTCTGAAGCGAGGGTCTATCGAAGGGTTTGGGGGCACAAAGCCTCACTACGAGCTTGAGCAGCTACTGCAAAGTCACGACCTTCCGACGGGGATTCTCGGCTTTATTCCGCCAATCCTACTGGTGCTCGGCTGCGCTTATTCCCGGTCGTACATTTTTTACCTCGTACGACCAGAATTTAAAACTCGTCGTGAGAATAAATCCACGAGGACGTTCGATTGGATTACGCTGGTGCCTTTTCTTTTTCACAAAAAGAATAAAATACAAAAGTAAAAACAAATCGACGACGATAATCTGGAAATCTTTCGGTCAAAGGGCAAAAAAAGTGAAAAATTATTTATTCCATTTGCGAAGATCGAGCCAATTTTATTTGAAATAATTCATTTTTGTTCGTTCGTTAGATTACATTCAATGGTTCTCGTATCCTTTTTCACTTCATTCCACGCGGATCCTGCGAATTTTCGTTCCTAACTCAATCGATTCTCTTGTTTATATATATATATGTCTATATATATATATTTATTAATATTATTTTTTTTTGACAATCATTCAGGTTTTTTTTCTCGTCATTCACACATTCAAGCAGAAGACTCGAAGGAGTTTTTAATATCATCGAATTTTTATTATTTTGAAAATTCGTCCTCAGCGATGACCAGACACGCCACGCACGCACACACTCTCGCTCCTTCTCACATTATCCCTTTCTTACACATATGCGTTTACATTTACACCCAAGCAAAAATGTACATTAGGGAGGAATGTCCAGCCGAAACGCTTTAGCAGAGACAAAAACAGATTTTGGCCGGCAAACACAGAATAAATCGGCCAAAATTATACACAATCAATGTTTCGTTTTAAATGCATAATCATCCTAGTTTTTGCCGAGTTGATTCTTCGAAACAAAAAAATAAAATATCATGAAAAAGAATTATTTCGTGAAAATTTAAAACGTCGATCGACTCCAATATCAACAATCGAAAATTTAAAAAATAACGTTACATCGAATATTACACGATAAACATTGACGTTTAAAAAGTTATGGGATAAATAATGAAAATATTTCGGAGGAACTACGAATCGTCTCGGCTTTTTTTCGACAGTTATCATCCTCTGTCGCAGAAACTCAACGATTTTCTCTCTGCTCGCGCCGTTCGACACTCCTTGTTTTTTTCCTCTTTTATTTTATTTTTTCATTAAATTATTCTCGTTAATTATGTTTCACGTTTTCGCACTGTCTCGCTGATTCCGAGAAAGCATCATTATAATAGTTTTAATATAGTTTCTTTTAACATATTTGTAGTTTTTTTTTCATTTTTTAAAATGTTTTTTTTTTTCATGAATTATTTTTCTTGCATTGTTTCCGTCCGTTTCAGAGAATCCGCGCATTCGCACTTTCGAGGATTCGAACCTAATTCCCGTTCTCACTGCACTTCGTCCTCCGTTCGTTTCACCTTCGCACCATCGTTATTCCATACGATCACATAAATAAATAAATAAATCTCGTGGAAGCCGGAGATCCAAAAGATTCTTTTCCTCTCACCTCGCTCTTTTTTCTCTTCCTTCCTTTCGTTCTAACTTAATTTCATTACGATTCGCCTATACAAACCGATAACCCCGACGAGAAATATTTTCTTATTTTTTTTAACCCCTCTCACTCTTTTTAGGCCTTTTCACTTTAAAATATAGCTCGTCGACGATCGTTTACCGAGATATAATTATCATATTCACGATTAATCTGGCATCGAGTTTAGCGCGAGATTTAAATAAATCCCTGTCACAGTCTCATTTTCAAAGGGGCAAGGAGGGTAAAACGCGAGAATCCTCAACGATGAGAGATTTTTTTCTTCTCTTTTTAAATACAATTAATACAGAGTTTTTAGGACGTGATTTCCCGTATAATTGATTAAAGTCGAAATTCGAACACACACACGGGGCCTCGAGAAACGATGATTGACAGAACTCGATTATTTTTTTTTTTCACTTTTAATATTTTCACTCGCATCTCGTTTGTTGCTGGCAAAAATCGACTAAAATACGTATATGCACGCGAGTTTTCTTTTTGCCATACGCGATCGAATATTGTATATTTTTTTCTTATATTTACATCTGTTTTCGTATATGGGCGTTCTCGTGTGAAATCGATCGAGGTAGAACATTTCTCGATTTATTCTTGCCCTCGATTTCGCGAGGAAAAAACTTTGAACGAAATTTTTTGGAACTCGATCGAAATTTCACATTTTTTTTTTCATAGGCAGTAAACTGCTCTTTTTAAAGTTTCAAGATTGGTCTTTGTATCTCGAATGTTCCTTCCTTTCTGTACAATTGCACATGTTTGTCGATAAACGAAAACCGAGGCAAGATAGGGGGAAAAGGAGGAGCGACAAAAAATCGAGTGAGCAAAGCTCGGGCTTTTTAAATGCTTCTTTTTTCAGCTCTTAAGACGATTAAACGAGCTTCTAGCTTTTTTACATCCTTTTCAAGGATTTTCACGCTCGATTAATCGCTCCGGCGCACCCTTCTCTTTTTCCATCAGATTTTTATTTACAATTTTCTTACTTGTGATGTACCAGGGATTTCCGGCAACGTGTCGCTTCTTTTCTATTTTCTAATTCTTGAAAACATTGAATAGACTATTTTCGGAATTTCGTCAAAGAGAAAATTGTTAAAAATTAACTAAAAAGACGTTGAGACACGTGTGCGGAATTAATATCTGGGAAAAAATATAATTTCCTTGTTACGATCGAAATAAATTGAGATTGATATTCTCGTTAAAAATTCGTCATCAAAATACTGAACGTCACATTGAATATTTGCATGCAGAGAGGGCTTTTAAAAAAAAAAGGTGCGAGATTTACCTCGACGAATCGTGATAGAATGGCGGGGCGTAATTTCATTTAAAATCCAGATAATTTGCGTAATCCGGATGTGAAATTTCATCGCCAGCAGTCGGCATCGGAGTGCCTACGAACGATCGCGCTCGGCGATATTTTCGACAGTCCGGGAGACTGGCGAAACCGTCCCTAAATATTTCCACCGCTCGGGTAAAACGGAAAACCGCCGAATTGAAAATTAACAGGAGTCTTGGGCGAGGCGCACGCGTAGAGAAAATCGTCGGATTGGAGCTGAGTCCTGTTGAGATTCGGCTCGGACGCGGAGCGCGTGATTTTGGGGAGACCTCGAATGAGGGACTCGAGACTCGCGAGAATCTGACGGAAAATCGGTCGTTCGTCGCGAGTAAATTTGATGCAGTCCTCGGTGAGCCTTTTCAGGGCCTTCGGAGTGTCTGATCGTAGTTTCATGAGGTCCGGCCTGAGGTAACCGCTACCGACTTTCCAGAGAATGTGATCCTTGTCGCTGACATTGGAATACGGCAGCTGACCAGCCAGAAGCTCGAATAGAACGATCCCGAAGGCGTAAACGTCGGATTGGAAGCTGTAAGGATTTTCCTTCTTCTTCTCCATTCTTATGACCTCCGGAGCCATCCAGAGGATCGAGCCGGTTGGTTGGTGCGACTGCTGCGAGCCGGACCATCGAGTTTTTGCTGTTGCGAGTCCGAAATCCCCGATTTTCACCGTGAGATCGTCATGCAGAAAGATATTGTTGCTTTTGAGATCGCGATGAATTATATTCTTTGCGTGGAGATAGTCCATCCCCTGGGCTGTCTGCCTTCCGATCTCGATGAGCGTGAGGAGCTCGAACTTGGATTCGAATACGTGGAGATGTTTGTAAAGCGAAGACCCTTCGCACCATTGAGTCACGATTGCCAATTGAGGTTTGCTCACGCAGCCCATGAACAGAAGAATATTCACGTGACGAGTTTTCCGCAATACGGCGACTTCGTTTTTGAAAGCTTGAAGCTGAGCCGTCGTTGGGTTTTTCACGTTCAGAGTCTTTACAGCGATCGGACCGTGCCAGTGAGCCTTGTACACGGTTCCAAACGATCCGGACCCTATTCTCGAACCCATGAGTATCTCATCTGCGGGTATTTCCCAGTCCTCAATCGATTCTCGGGGCGCAAGAAGATTTTTTGAAGATTCATCGGCAGAGCGAGCTCGAGGACGCTTCGGTCGCAGCGTGCTCGTCGGACTTGCCTGGGTTGACTGGCTGTGCTTCGTCGGACTACTCCCGGGCGAGACTGGGCTCTGCGTTGTCCCGATTGGCCGTCCAAGGCTCTGAGATCTCGCGTATTCTTCGGCGCTCACCAAGCTCTCTCCGATCCTGGGTTTCACCGTATTGAAACAAACATTCGGTGCGGAGCTCGATCGATCCTGCTCTCGGAGAGTCCTGTGGTGTCTCTGATTTCTCGATGGATTCAAACTGAGATTGTAGTCTGGCTGAAGCTGGAGAATCTCCGCTGACCTCTCTGGCTCCCGAGCCAGCAGCGTTTGGTAGTAAGCGTCCAACATCCTCATCTGATGGCAGAGAGCCGGAACTCCTCCGGTGCATCTCTGATGAAATCTATAGTTGCATGTCCTGCAGTAGAATCCTTGGAACAGCAATTTTCTGCAGAACGCGCAAAACGCGAGTGTGAAAAACGTCTTTCGTACGAACGAATGCGATATCGATGTCGTTATCGGAAATTTGTCGAGTATCTCCACCGATATCTCGTCACACTCCAGTGACGATATGTCCGTGTCCCAGGGTATCGCGATTTTCGAGTCGTCCGAGCCAACTGTGTACACGCAGCACATTTCCGTTGTCAGGTTTCTCAGCTTCATTGCTTTTGCTAGCGCATCTCGCAGAGACAGTCCGTCTCGAACCTGCAAAATAATCACTTTATTACTTGTTTACTAATGCTTCGAAGACATTTCCCTGACAAAATTGACTAAATGAAATTCTCATCGTCGGCACTCGAAAAAATTTTTCTGAACAAATTCTTTCCAACTCGTGTCCTAACAATTGAAATTTAGGTTTTGTTCTTGCAATTGCGATATTCATGAAAGCATCGGTAAGTTTTTATTCGAATTTTTGATTTAATTTCAATGAAATATTTGAAAAAAATTTAAGATCAAATGTTACCTGGACACTGGTTCTTTGTTTATTAGGCAAATGTGCTCTGAGTAGAGATTTAGATGGTGTTCTGGGACAGGTATTAACGCTGGAGGTGCCGATGTCTTCTTGAGCCTCAGCGACAGTGGAGTTCAATAGCTCATTGAGCTTTTGCTCCTTGGACTCAAGGTCGTGGAGTTTGCTCGTTAATTCATGATATTCGGCAAGATAAATTGATGGGGGATCCTGAAAACCGGCGAACCGGTTGTTCAGAGCGTCGATGTTTTGTCTGGTCACGTTGATGACGCTCTGTATGTTCCGTAGCTCGTACCTGAGAGGATCAGTGTCGAGATACGCGTCCTCAGGATCGCTGAGCTCACCCGGATCGAGGCCGCCGCTACCGTTTCCATTATTACCACCAGCAGCCAGATTACCTTCGCCGGAAACTCGACTCGAGGACGACATGTCCCGGTTTTGCTGGAGCTCGACGATGCTCCTCGTCGAACACGACGAATCGTTCCTATCACGTCGACGACGGATCGACGCTCTAACCCCGTTCCCGGAACACCTGGGACCCGATAATCCCGCCAATTCCCTATCATTTACCGTCTTCAACCTGGGCTCGCCGATCACGGCCATTTTCCAGCGTCGGCCAGCATCGTGGACACGGAGCTCTCCTCTTTTCTCTCGCTCGCTCGCTTGCTAATCCTCTAGCGTCGCCGTTATCGCGCACTACCACTTGGACACTGATACTAATCCGACAACAACCACCGCACCACTACCATCATCAACCTTCGACACCGTGCACCACCGGTGTATCCACACCACCGCTGACAATCCCTCGCTTCTGCTCTCTTTGCTCTTACCCCGGCGCGGCTGCGTTCCCTCCGCGACGCATTTTACCCTTGCGCTAGCGCCATCTGTCTACAGTCAACGCTCTTATGATTATCCATTATAAAAAATTCAGGAAAATCAAAAGAAAATGTACGAGAAGGCTCATATATGTGAACAAAATGATAAAAATCAAATTTGTTAATTTTTTGAGAGTTGAATTTAATTGAAACTATTCGATAACTTATTGTGCATATTCGAATAGTCGAGTTATCAAAACGTTGACTGTAGCGCTCGCGAAACGCGTATCTACGATCACGGACTTTTCTGACTCCTTGACAGAACGTGAAGCGTATCGATAAATTTTCTTGCAGCGCCTCACTCCTCGCTTTTCCCGATACTAAAAAAAAGTCATTTTGACTATTAATAGTAACGATGAATAATAATAAAAATGAGAAACGGCGTATTATTTTTCATTTTGTATCACGAGGAGGAATGTTCGAAAAAAAAACGTAAATCATTCTTCGAATAAAATAGAATATGACGAAGATTTTAAATTTATTTTCGCGTCATACTTATTTCTAGGGATTCGGGAGAAATCGTAGGCAACCGGAAGAAAGATAAAGAGTTAAATTTTCTCCCAAGAAAGAGAGAATGGCGAGCGTCCAGACTCCATGGACGATCGTATATGTACTTTCTTTTTTTTTGATGGTCAATGGAGAGCGCTACCGTCGTCGCAACTACGTCAGCGGGTGGCTGCGCTCAAAATCGTTCCAGCGCGAATCGCTGCTGACGTATGGACTCGAGTGGTTCCAATATCCTGTTGCTTTCCGATACTGTTGACGAGAATTACAGCTGTTTGTTCTCCGTCGTACAAATATTTTTTGTTAATAAAATCTATTAGATAATTGATGAAAATGAGTGATGCTTTGTTCGTTCTTTTTTGCTCGGTTCTATACTTCTTTTTTGCTTTCTCTACCTCTATTGGAATCCCCGCCGTTCCCGGCGACGTATATTCATTTATATTCTGTAAACACAAAAGTCGTGTTGCATTCGTCTGACGTCACTGCGGACGCCGTTGACGTCAGTTGCGCGATGATATCGTTACCGGGGCAACGAAAGGCGATCCTAATTGGACCCTGATACGACGCACATGCTTTATGCTTATTCTTTTTTGATTCCCATGTAAATATGCGTATACGAATGTCTGATTGATAAATTTAAAATTACAAGGAATAAAATGCGTTTTGATTTATAATTTCGTACGTGCATCCAACAACACAAAAGACTCGTTCGATGTTCGGATAAACGATTGTGTCCAAAATGGGCTAAAATTTTTCATAATTTTGTTGTCTTTGATATACACAAACATTCTGCAAAGGGATGTTGACCGCAATGCAACAGTTTCTGAAATAATAAACTTGAAAGTTAATTATGCAGCCTTTACAGGTATATCGATATCGTGTACGCTATATTTGGTACTGTTTTATCGACTCTTTCTCTACTTTTAGCACTCAGTCTTTCATGAATCTTTTTCATCTTTTCGAAGACTCTCATTACAAAGTCATGCGAATAAATAAAGGCTTCGTCCTTCTTCCTCTTCTGTACCACCTCTACCCGATCCAAACCTGAACCCGTATCAAAAGCATGAAAATGGAACTCTTGAGTCCAAACCCAAACCAGAAGCGAGCGAAGCATCCCATCAGAGAGTCGATAAAACAGTACCAGTATTAAAGTCCATTTTATCTCGGAAATTATTGCAATGCGGTAAAAGTTCCTTTACAGAATGTTTTTGTAAACCAAATAAAACATTCATGCAAAATTACAGTGGATTTGAACATAGATAACCGGTTTTCTGTTGTGTACGTCGATTTCCACTCGGAAAAATCAAAACACTTACACTGATAATTCTTTTTTAATTACATATTCATAGCGTTGGAGATAACGGAGTTAGTCGCCAACATGTCGTGTTTGCTAACAGGAAAACTTGCCTTCGTTACAGGTCATAATTGAGTTTTTGGCAATGAAATAAATAGCATGTAATGATGTAGAAAAAACAATTGTGTATTTGAGTAACTTGCGGAAAACAAATATTTTTATTACCAGGTGCTGGTTCTGGTATCGGTCGTGCGGCTTGCAAAGTTCTTGCGAGAGAAGGAGCAAAGATCATCGCCGTAGATAAAAATGGAAAAACCGCTCACGACACCATTGCACTTTTGGATGGTGCAAGCTTTTATGCAAAAACAAATTAGACTCATGTAATTTTATTAACTATGTAAAAAATAAAGGTTGTAAATAAAATATTTTTTTAGGGACTGATCACATGGCTCTGGATCTTGACGTCTCGGACTCAAAGGGCGTCGAAAACGCTTTCGAAACGAGTTTCACTCGTTATAAAAAACCACCAACGATTCTCGTTAATTCCGCTGGAATAACAAGAGACAACTTTTTACTAAAATTAAACCCGCTAGAATTCGATACGGTTTTGCAAGTTAATTTAAAGGGAACATTTCTGGTGATGCAAGCTGGAGTTAAAAAAATGCTTGAAACAGATTCCTCTGTCGGTGCTTCTATTATCAACATTGGATCAATTATAGGAAAAACTGGAAACATTGGCCAGTGTAATTATGCAGCTTCAAAAGCAGGAGTTGAAGCAATGACAAAATCTGCTTCTATGGAATTTGGGAAGTAAGTTAACAATTATAAAAATTAATCGATCAACCAAATTTCACTTCCACCCAGAAATTTTTTCTTGTAATTGTATTAATACTGAACTTCATATTTTCAAGATTTGGTGTCAGAGTCAATACTGTTCTGCCAGGAATAATAGACACAGAGATAATAAAAACTATCCCAGACAATGTAAAAAACATGTTCCTGAGCAAAATTCCGCTGGGTCGTATTGGTAAACCGGAAGAGGTAGCAGAACTTATACTGTTTTTGGCTTCTGAAAAAAGTTCCTATGTGAATGGAACATCAATCGAAATTACAGGAGGACTCCATTGATAATCCTAGATTCAAATAGAATAATGGGGTTTATTTTTTTATAATTATATACACCGTGTTATCGTAATTATCTTTCAAAATATACTTTTTATTATTTCTTCTTTCCTTTCAATTTTTTTGCATGTCTATGTGCCTTGTACTGCAATTTACGTTTTTCATCTATAATTTCCTTGTATTTTCTCTTGTTGAATTTTGAAAACTCTGCATCAGCCATGAGCTCATCCACGATGGTTCGTTTCCTCTCTTTCTTTGTCAATCGTCCGTTGTAATAATCCAGAGGAGAATCCATAACCTTGCCAATTTGGAAGTACTTTGGCAAAACTTTGATGTCATTCTTCTTGTAAAAATGCTTAGGATCGAGAACGGATCTCATTTGAATAACTTCCAAATCGTGTTTTATTTCCTCAGTCATCTCTGTTGCTGGTAGATTGAACCAATTTTTTCCCTTGGTCTTCTCTCGCTCCCTTTTCCTCTGAATTCGTAAGCGTCTCAAACTTTCGTCGTATCTTGGAACAGTTTCTAATTGTTCAAAACCTGGCTTTACAGCTGATTTTTCGAGAATTTTGTCAAGAGGAGTAACGTCTTTCACGATCTCTTCGACGTTCGTGACGTTTTTAGGCTGGATTTTCCGTTTATTCGTCCAACCCATTTCTCTCTCGAATTCGTCCAGATCGATATCTAATTTCGATTTTTTACCCTCATCGTGGATGAAGAGAGAACTCTTGACTTTTGCTTTATCCTTCTTTTGATTTTTTTTTAATACTATATTCGCTGGCTCGATACCTGAAATTTTTCAAGTTTCAGAGACTGTGAAATGCTAACCTCAAACTTGTTACTGACAAAATAAATAAAATATTCCGCAATTACCAATGTCTTCGAACACTACGTCGTCATCGTCACTTTCCAATAAACGATCTTTTGTCAAAAGATCAGTTTGCCCAGCCGTATCGATGGTAAAATTCATTTTTATACAGATTACACACGTCTTTCGATATGTTTATTTCGCGAAACGTGCGACGTCGCGACGTGAAAAACGAAACAAAATCTCACGCACGCTCGCGCAGCGCAAGAGCGCCATCCAACGAAAAATTAGAAAAACAAAAAATCAAACGAAAAATTCAATTTCGAAAAATACAAATTCAAACATTAATTTAAATATTTTAATCCTCTCTAAAAATAAACATCAAAATAAGTAAAAGTATAAATTAAAGTGCTCAAAAATTTTCTATTCGAGTCTATATCATATATGTTAACCTATCACAAAAATTCGACGACAATAAATACATTTTTATGATTTCCTGAAAAAAGAGAATGAACATGCTGAGAAAAAGTATGCGATTCATTGTTGTGCAACGATTCTCGAACAAAAAAGCGAAGAATTGTCCCGTTTAAAAAGTTTGTCACATTGGGGCGAGAGTAGCTATTTTGATTGGTGGGAAAGAGCGAGACGGGATAGCGTGCCCAGAATATACATAGCGCGCTGATTCGCGATGGCACAGTTGTCGAACACGCTTCATCACCGAATTCCGTACAAAAAAAATACTCAAGAAAAAAAAATCACTCAAAAATTCATATACTCAGATATTACAATAAAAATGATTTAATAATAACAATAACACGTTTAAAACGTTTCACAAAAAAATTTTGCGCTAAATTTTAAATTATTTCAATTTCAAGTTGACGTATACGTACTCATGAATAATATTTTAATAGTTAATGAGTGCTAAGTAAAATTTATTATAAAATAAAAAAAAATATTAAAAATAGAGTAGAGTTTAGTTATGGAAAAAATTATTGTGCTTCTTGTTTGTTTTTTCGTTATCGGTGTGATAAATTGTCTGGAGGTAAAAGAGTATGAAAACTTCCGAGAAAATCTGACATTCCCGGGAGATGTTGAAGAAAATCCGGGTTTCGAAAAAGTTCTCCATCTATGGAGTCCCATGGAACTTATTCCAGTTTGGAATGAGATTCAGGATTTGACGATTTCGCGAAAGTGCCACCATGACTTTTCACTGTTTTTGACTGGATTAGAATCGTCGTCTGCATGGTCTGTCAAGAGTGAGTGTCAATTATTTATTCATAAATAAATGAATTTATTAATTATTTGTTTAACAATTTCATAGTTGTCCTAATTGAACGAGTAATTTAATAATCTTATCGATTATATTTATTGATATTTCGTCATTTTTCCTTCTTTTTTTAATGCATTTTTACAACAAAAGACATTTTTTTGGTGAATAAGAATTTTGTATTCGCCAAAGGGTTAATCGAATAAATTTATGTAGTTTAACAACTAAAAAGTATTGTTGATAACTTTTCAATAGCATTTTTAAATTCTACTAAATTCTTCGAGATTATTAACCTGTAATTTGTAACCATTATTCGAAGTCTAAAAAAAACTATAAGTCAGAGATGTGAGGAAAAAGTATTCGGAAGTTGTATCAGCGATCTAAGAATTATTGAAAAAGATCTTTCCGGTGAATAAATTATTAAATTTACGAGCATTTGAATGCGGTATTTCTTTCTGGTGATTTTGCTCTTATTCCGATCACGGCCGAATTCAAGAAAACAAAACCTGATTCTGGGAATTTAATTTATTTACTTTCTTCCGTTCAATCAACTTTCTTTCATTGCTAAAAAGTAAAAAAATAACATTTAACAAAAGAAAAAATTAACAATTATTAAACCTGTGAATTAATTAATATTTTTGATTGCAGAGGCAAACAAAAAATCGTTTATTCTTTTACAGACGAGACAAATTGAATTTACAATAATTTGATAGGTACTAGACATGTAGTAGCCTTTCATATATTATACTTTCATTTAACTCGGAGTTTCGATGCTTTTTATAAAAAAATAACATTCGCTTTTTATCGCGCTCACAATGCCGCCTGTAATTTTAATAATTGATTTATGTAATAAAAAATTCTGCCAACACTATAATTACCCCTAACGAGAAGAAAATATTTCAAAGCTCAATTACGTCAGTCTCAGTTCCTCACCGACAAAATGTTTTTAATTCCGATCTATACAAACTTTCTTCGATGCTCCAATAACGCAAAAAAGATAGTGAGAGTGAGTAATCCGTACGAATTAATAGTTGAAATAATTCAGTAATGATTCTTCCTGGTAACTACACCTGGAAAAAATCATAAATATCTCTCAAATTAATGTTCTAATAGAATTTTTATTGAAAAAAGAACAATAATGAGATGCTAAAAGATTTTTTGCTCTTATGAAGTCTGTGATAAATTTCTCAAAATATTGCTGATCGATGATATTCTATTTTCTTCGACAATTATTGTAATTAGTATGGTAAACAGTTTTTATGGTACATAAAAAATGTAACGATCTTGGTTTAGCGAAAAAACGAGGATTTTTTTTCAAGAATCTGTTACTTTCACTGTTATTAGCCAATCAATTTTGATGTGCACGTGAATTTTATTCCTCTTTCCGCTCTCACTGAGGATATTCATCGCAGAGTGATTTAATAATTACTGGATTGCGTCTCAATCGTTTTGTTTTAGAAATCGACTGTCCAAAATAAGTATCAAAATTCGAAAATTTCCCAAAGTTGCGTGTAGTAAGAAAAGTTTACGTGAATCACCGATTACAAAATCGACAAAAAAATACGAAATGTGTTAAAGACATGCAATTCGTTTTAGCGGATAATTACACTTACGATCCTTTCAACGCTGAATTCTTTATCAGCCAGGTGAAGAGCTTCCAGTTGCATGTGATTTAAGAGCGTTGCTTAACCAGCGTGTTATTTCGTTTTAGAACTTAAACTTTTTTACAAAGGAACTAAACAAATTCATTCGTTTATCACATTCATTTTTTTTTGCTAATTCTATCTTTTCACAATATTTTAGGTGTGCTGTAAATTTATCAATTGATAAATATGTATAAATAAATAAATAAATAAATATCAATACTCACTGAAAATTGTATCAAATAGCAAATTCAGCACACTTTTTGAACAATTTAAAAAATCATTACTGTTTAAGCTCTACAAATACTTTGAAATTTTCAATTCTTATCAAAAGTGTATATCGGATATGTAAAAATATAAAAATTTATCATAATCAAACGAATCGGTAAGAAATACAAAATAAATGTAATTTTTCCAAATTTTTTAAAGTGTTGGATGCAAGTGGAAGACACAGTTGGGGCTTATTGTCCGGTAGCAAATACTGGCTTGGAGCTCCGGATCAATGTCGAGAACTGGAAAATAATTATTTTGTTTCAAAGGAGAATCAAAGTGAGAACATTGAAAAAACAGATATTCCGCCTTTCAGCGTTTCTGTTAATTCTGTTAAATTCACTCTCGACATTTTGCTATCTAATGTCAGTTCGGTAAGTTGCGATATTTTCAATTGAGACAATTTTTTCAATTCACTTTTTTTATTTTCTTCGTATAGTCACAATTACAGTCATGCAACATTTATAATTACAATTCTTATCAGAGTCATAACATAACGATTGGACTCTGTCTGCCATCTAATTGTCAACCGAACGATGTCACTCATCTTTTTCATTATTCGGCCAACGATCTTCATCCCTATATGTGGAGACGAGTATCCGTCGAACACGTGAGAAATCTTTCTGATGGATACAATTTGTTGGAGGATCCAGTTTTTTATATAATTTTGTATGTTTTTAATCATTTCTCTTGATATTTCTTTTCAATGTTTTTCTAGAATAATCAATGATGATAGAATCAGTAACTACTATCAATTTTGGATTGCTGTTTCAATTTGTAACAAAAATTTATTTGTGCAATTTTTTTCGTATTTTTTGCATTCTTGTTGCTTCTTCTCTTTTACATACTTCTTCATTCGATCATTGAATTTTCATTCAGTTTTATTATTATTTAAAAAAATATCGAACATTTTTTTTAAGTAATTTGTAAAAATCGCGTTTTGCAGAACTTCTTTTCTACTTGTTATTTTTCTCGTGATTCTTGGCACCGTGTATGATGTGGTGCTTCGATATCGTATCCTGAGTCAAGAGGAAAAACCACCAAGTAATGAAAAAATCGTTGAGAATGGCACAGCATTGACAGAAGAATTTTTTTCCACCCCAAAAATAACGAGAGATGATTCCAATCAAGAAATCACAATTTCGAAGTTATGGTCGATTAAAAAGCACAATGGGACTCTTGGTAAGAATAGAACTTTTATAAAAAAATGTGTACATTTAAACTTTAAATACACGATTTAAAATAGGTACCTATTTTGATTAAATATTTTAAAATCCAAAACAAAATAAAAAACTTTAAAAAGGAAGGGGTGAAAAATGTTATTAACATTTTTCAAAATAATTTGTTAAAATTGTTTAATAATATCTCAATAGATTTATGGAACTCGAAAAATGTACCAAAGCCAATGTCAGAAGCTCTCTTGTCCTTCAGTCTTCTGCTAAACATTTCAAAGCTTTCGAGCTTGGACGTAGGGAGTGACACTTTAGCTCCCATTCATGGATTACGTTTTATAACGATTCTGTGGATTATTTTGGTCCACACGTGCCTCTTGATGAATGAAGTATCAGGTGAATATATTTTTTGAATTTACAAAAAGTTAGAAAATCAACACTTATCCCTTCTGAAATAAGTAAAAATTTGATCAATATCTTTCAGAAAATAAAAAATTTCGTTCCAAAGCTGAAGAGGATTTTCTTTACCAGACAATCAGCAATGGAACTTACGCAGTCGACACATTCTTTTTTATAAGGTATTTTATATTTTTTGCATCTTTGAACTTGAACTTTCCAGAAGTGATTAATTTAAAAAATGTACTTGTAAGTTGATGAAATTTCTTTGATCCTAGAAATAACTTTATAGGCATGCTTTTATTTTATTTCTTTATTTAAACAAATAAACAAAAATTTCACAAATTATCAAAAAACAAAAAAAAATTCTTCATTCTAAATTTCAGCGGATGTCTCGTCTCTTTTCTCTACTTTCGTACGATAACTAAACAGAGGATAAGGGAGAAGAAAATAACGCAAGGTTTTTTCGGAAAAATAATGCAGTTTTTGGGAATGATGTCGTACCGTTATTTTCGATTGACACCACCGTATTTACTCGTTATCGGACTCGTGCAAATCTCGTCTAAATGGTATCACGACCACACGGTCATACAATTCGCATCTCGCGATCATGAGACTTGCGAAAAATTTTGGTGGAGAAATGCCCTTTACGTTAATACTTATTACGACATGGATGATCGAGTGAGTAAATAAAAAAATTAATTTTTTTTTGTGAACGTTTTGTGTAACAATCTCTAAATATTCCATTCCATTATTTTTCAAATTTTTTTATCATTTCAACAGTGTATAGTTTGGAGCTGGTACCTCGCCAACGACACTCAATTCTACACGATTGGAATAATAATTTTAATTATTGGCGCAAGGTAAAACTAAAATTTATAAATATTAATAAAAAAATAAAATTCAATTGAAAAAAATTGTTCCAGCTTTGTTTCTGTGAGTGCTGTTATGGGGATAATTATTTTAATCGGCTCCTGGATTACGACAGCAATCATCACTCTAAAAATGATGCACATACCAACGTAATTTAACAAACAATGCTATTTCTTACGCTTGAATATATTTTTTATAAAATTTTATTATTCACTATTTCTTATATTTTTTTTATTTATCATTACAATTTTCATCTTTTTACATTGTTAATTCTTATAAGAATTGATATGATGAATGTAAATAATGTAAATAATGATATATCACTATTTACTATCTGTTATTATATCTCTGCAATTATTTAAAAAAATTGTTTATATCAATAACAAATAATCATAAAACTTTGTGATCCTTCGTGGAAATTTTCTGTCCACAGGATTGAGGAACCGTTCGCTCATTATGAGAGCCTGTACGACAAACCCTGGACGAGGATTGGTCCCTACTTGATAGGAATGGCAGTCGGATGGTACCTGTGCAAGAAAGAGTGCAAATTAAAAATGAGCCGAACGATCAATCTTGCCGGATGGACATTCTCTCTCGTAACTCTGCTCAGCATTGTTTACGGTCTTTACGGGAATCACTTCAATCCGCTCTCCTCCGCTTTTTACACGGCTCTGTCACATTCTGGCTGGGCAATCAGTGTCGGATTCATTCTTGTTGCGTGTGTAACTGGAAATGGCGGTGAGAGCAGGAATTCTAATTTATACATCCGTATTAGAAAAAATTTTGTACATTCTTATCATATTTCGAACTATGTTTTGGTTCTTTTGACTTATTGTTAGAAACAAAATGAACATATATCCAATATGGTATTTTAGACACAATTTCATTGAAGTCGTTTCGTTGAAATATTTTAATAAACAATTACATGCGATATATGATGAATAAATTTAAGTAATTTTATTAAATTTAATGCGATATTCTACAATTTAAAGAAAATATTTGGTAGCTGGCAATGACAAATTTTTGATTGATTTACACTTTTATTTTTCGCAAATGGAAAATATTGATACTATAATTTTGAAAATGATAAATAAACAATCGATAATGAATTTTTTTACCTTGTCGACTAACAGGTGCGGTCGATAAAATTCTGTCATGGAAGTGTCTTTATCCACTGTCGAGGCTCACGTACTGCGTTTACCTCATCCATCCAGCTCTTTTGCGAGCCATCATCCTTCAGGGAGAAACTGCTTTTCATTTGACCCAAGGATATGTGGTAAGAATTTTCGTTTATTTTTTGTTTCGGAAGTACACCTCTTCATATTTGTGTTTATTTCATTTGTTTTTGCCAAAAAATTTAAATTATTTTACTCTGTTGAAAAAGAAGAAAATTTGCTATTGTTCAAATTAATACCAGTTCAAAGCAACAGAGTGCAGTCATATCCAGTCGAAACACTAAAAATGCGTAAAGAAATTTTGAAAAAAATTATGATAGGCAATACGGGCGACATTAACTTTTTATACACTTTTCAACATACAAAAAATCAAAAAACTTATTTTCTAAAAGTATGACATTCATTTCTTTTTCTTTCTAATGCAAAACAAAATTGTTCAATAATTTGATTTTATTTTTTTTATTTTCATATTCTTTGAGTATTTTTCGTTCACGTTGAACGTCCTTTATAATTTGCCTTAGGACAAAAATTCTCGAAGTCACATTCTTTTATTGAGAGTCTGGATTCTTTTTTCTCTCAGGCGATTATTTTCTTCGGCATTACCGTCGCGTCCTACGCGGTTTCTCTCTTCCTGAGCCTGCTATTCGAGGCCCCGATGGTGTCCTTGCTGAGGATTGTTCACCCTCTTCGTCAATGGAAGCAAGATTGAAATCTTGTTCGCCTCTCACCGCAGTATATCTATCGAGAAAGAATACTTCGCGTGTTCTCAAAAAGAAAGAGTTTAAAAAATTGGAATAAGAATTAAAAATGTAATTCTTCAGGAATGTTCTTGTCCTTGACATTTTTGTCACGAACTCGTTCGGGTTATTGTCCAACTCTTCGAATTTTCGTTCCGACGAGACAGCATGGGATCGGAGAAGAGAAAACGTGATTTTTCATGTGAAAAGACAAAATCTTCGAAGAAATATGAGAAATTGAAAATCATGATTTTTTAAATCTTTTCGAGCGATGAGTGGCTCGCCCATGAGAAAAATTCTCAGGAATTGAACCTTGGGCGTAAAACCCGTTTGACCCTCGCTCATTCAAAACTTTTTTTTTATGAATCGACGATAAGGAAGTGATCACCAAATTACAATCCACCAATCAATAAACGGATTCAATATATGAAAATTTATTCTGCTCCTCTACAATTTTTTTGAGCCAAAGATAATCATGAAATTAATTAATTGGTCAATAAAGTCATTTATGGTACACTGTATGTCCACACTTTTTTAAAAGTCGCATTAGCACTTTTTATATTAACAAAGAACGATTATTTGAAGAATATTGTAAACAGTGAAGATCCTGACACACGCGATTTTTATAAGTTTTGAAATTTAAAATTTCTGTTTCTAGTTATGGATTTGCCAAAATCCAAATTTTTTTGTATAGCTTGAATATAAACGTAAAATAACTTGAACGATCAAAACTGCACCTAAAAAAATGTATTGGTACATTTTGAAATTCAATAATAAAAATTGAAAATTCTTAAATTAGCATGCAATTTTTACATACGTTTGAAATGTTATTGATAAAGATTTAAATATTTGCTATTTTCTTATAATTTGAAAAATGCTTGTCATGCATCTCCAACATTTGATTATATTTTTATTGATCATGAGAAAAAAATGTACGATCAGTGAAAAGGGGAAAATAGAGATTCATGCTCCAACGATTCCTCGACGTTAAATGATACTTCTTGCTAAATTTGCCTCCAAGAGAATTTGTGATAATACGATACATAAAATTGCAGGTGAAACTTCTTTTTTTTCTCTTTTTTATATATCGCAAGAGGTACTCATGCGAGTCTTCTTCCTCGACGTCTATCGATGGCATATAATACGTCTGAATATGAGACGTTAATAAATTTTGACCAGTAATAATGATTTCAAGGAGCGATTGCAAACAAAAAATTGTCAACAACTTTTTACATATGTTTTCAAAGTTATGAAGCGAAGTAAACATTTTTCAAACGATATGTATGTCAGAGTAATGGGAAAAAAAATTGACAAAATTTGTCAGTAATTTTCCTGGGAAACCGGAAAAATGAAAATCGCGTATCTTGGATTTCTTGCGTATTGAAAGAAAACATACTTGAGTGTTGCCAAATAATATTTACTTTTAACCAAAATTTCATTTCGAACACCGGTGTATTTTTTGCCAGATAGGTATAACTCGTTTACCTGAGATAAATATTGAATTTTAAATCAGTCACTTCTTCAAATAGTTTTAGGGTCAGGATTAGCATAACTTTGGACAATTTGCATAATGTTTTAAAAAAGATTTTTTTTTCCTGAATCTTTCAAACGAATTCAAAAAATGTCGGTATTGAACTATACCCAAATCTTTTTTCTTCACCAAGATTTTTGATTAATTTCCTTTTTTCGTAGAAAACAGAAACTGACAATCTGAAAGGAAGTCGATTCTGACTTAATGGAAAAGTGGGTGTGAGAAATCGATAATTTGGAAGCAAAGCGACGATGAGTCTTTTATAATTTTTTTTCTGATAATATTTCTTCAGTTTTTCGCTTTGTCGCTATCGCGGAACTATGAATGGACAAAAATACACAAATTACTTCCTGATAAAGCAATGATTTAGCCATTTTTATAATTTCTCATAAAATCTTCTTGATAATCTCGGATAGAGGAAAGAGTCACTATCATTGATTTTTTTCATTTTGAATCCTTAAATAAAAGTTAAAAAATGAAAGTAAATGACTCCCTGGGAAAGGATTACGTATCGCCTTGATCTGATGATTATTGCATTTCTCGTATCTCCGGTTCAATTTGCGCCAGAGTCTTGAGCATTACGTGGATTTTTGTCTTCGTAAGACATTTTATTAATCAGTTCAATTACAAGTGTGTTACACGCTTTCTTGGACGTAATTTAATTCTCCGGAAGAAAAAGAGAGTCAATTTCATTTTGATAATTTTTTTCAGTGTAACAAAAGACGAATGTCAATTCATCATTAAAACTCAACGATATTCATAATATTAAAAAAAAAAAGAAAAATTATTGATAATCTATCCATCACACTAAATATGTCGAGGCCAGGACGATAAAAAGTTGCTATTTAAAATATTTTTTAACAAAAAGTTAACATTTATTTGAAAAATAGGATTAGATGAAGGTCTCGTTTACAGTAATCCCAGCCTCTTGCATTAACGGCATTTACAATATAAACATTGAGTACAATTACTTCTCGAGGTTAATCGAAACAAGAAAAAAAATGTCCTCCGTTCTTTCTCCTCTGGGCATCGCACTCTTAAATGTGGAACGTTCTGTGAATAAATTATCATTTGCATTTCCAAGACTGTGAAACAATATATCTTATCGTTTTATTACAATTAATAAGCCATAAACAGTAATTAGCACAAAAAATGGAGAGTTGAAATACCCCAATTTTAGAAATCATCGTTTAGAAATTACAACTTGATCTTCTCTTTATCGAAAAAAATCGTTTGAAAAAACGACGAAAACAAAAAAGAATGGAAAAGAAGCCAAAAAACTAAACTTACGTGTTGCAAAGTATTGAGTAATTTACGAGTTTTATTCCCAATATTGTGACGGAATGATTGGGTGAGTCAAGTATGAACTGAAAATTTGAAATGACTCCATTTTAATGTGATTATGTTTTCCAGGTTAAATCTACATTATGGAGTTTTTATCAAAACTGAATCCTTTTAATGTAATATGTATGGAAAAAAATGTATTGAAAAATAAATTCTGAGTGTTAAACTTGATTCATTGTTTCATCACGCTGTAAAAAAAGTTCATGAACTCTTCGAAAGATAGCAAGTGTTTTTGTTGTTGTTTTTTTTTTAAATTATTTTTGGTCGAAAAAATTGATTCTAAACTGAATTGTATAAGTCGATGTTTATTAAATTTTTTTTCTGAAATACACGAGCGTGGTGACATCGATTAAAATCAAAAACTGATGAATATAAAATACAGAAAAAAATACAAATTGAATTTGGTTCGTCATTCGATCGCGAAATTGAGAAATAAATCCATAAATTATTGGAAAGTGTGCAACACGTATTTTATAGTTTTCGACATTTTTCTAAACAATTTTTCTTACGGCATGGAGGAGGAAAATATATTCATAAAGGTCACACTGACATGGAAACCATAAGTGCTTTTCATGTAATTACGCAAATCGACGAACCGACGAGAGCATTTTAATGGGTAATTTCGTTCGGGTGATTCTTTTTCTCGCAATGAAATTTTCACATCGATTGGGCGTTGATGCTTTTTTTGATTCCCCGAAAATTAAAAAATTGGTTTTTTATAAATTTTGTGTAACTTTATCGCGCAACATCTCATGATGGTCTTCCAGATCAAACGTATAACCTTGGCTTCTTTAACGATGATGCCATCGGCAGAACAAACCATTCAAATTTTTTTTCCTATTGACCATTTCTGATTGATCCTCCGATTGAAAATAATCATACGTACGCTACATATATGAAGTCACGAAAATCATCATTTTTTGTTGAATTTTTTTCAATTGTGCAGAGTGAACGAGATTTTTTGCGGAATACAGTTGTCAGCGGTGGTGATCACTGTCAAATGAACGATAAGAATTTTAAGTAACTGTAAAAAAAGTTAAATTTTATAAAATATTGTTTATTTCGTTTAGCGTTATAATTTTCTTTATTAACTAAAGTTTATATAAATTTAAATAGATTAGAATTTTTTTTGCACAATTATTTGTTTGCAATTCAATGTAAGCTCGAGCTTCAATGTATCATTTTGATGACATTCGTTATTAATTTTAAATATTTTTTAAATATGCAATAATTGTTTATTTTAATCTTGAAATTGTTTTTTCTTTATCATGAGAAATTAAAAATTTTCATCAATTTTTTTCTCCCACCTCGAGTTTGAGAAGAGGATGTCGGGCGGCGGAGAGAGACAGAAAGAGAAGACGAAGAGAGAGAGAGAGAGACTTGGGGGACCATGTACCTCGTTGGATAATGACGAAGTTAGGCAGACCCAAGGGGATTCGTTCATTCTCGGAGAGCGCGTCGCGTGTACCAGGCTGAGAGCCATTTCTCCACCTGTCTCCCATGTCGTACGGATTGTACACAGTTCGTCGGTGGCCATCGTCGAAACAACTTCGCCGAGAGAAAAAGTGAAAGAGAAAGAAGGAAGAAAAGAGACCAAAAGTGAAAAGGCGAGACCGCGACTGTGTACAACCGCGAATAGGCCTCAAAGCTTGAAGAAATCGTCAACGTGTCGAACATTGACCTGATTCTCTTCACGAAAAAAATTAACGCAAAATAAAAGATTTTAAACTACCACGAACTAAATTTAAAAAATAATCTGCCGCGTTAAAAATTATCACCTAATAAATACATTCATAAATCGACGGCTGCATTAGAACGAAATAAGAAAATCTTAAGACGATTTTAAAAACAACAATTAGAAAAATTTCTTGAACCAACCAAAAAGTAATCTGAGTAAAATTAATTAAGAATAAAAATTAACGATGATACGAAGACGATAGAAAACAATCTAAAGCGTAAAATAGTAATTAAATTTAACAAAGTGTGAAAATTCGTGCTTGTGAAATTTTCGTGCAACAAATGTATCGTGGACTCGATCCAAGATCCTCGACGATGAAGACGTGACCAAAGATCAAAAATAATTTCGTTTTCGGTTTTTTTCCTCGTGGAAGTCGTGATACGGTCGAGGAGAGATCGGAAACATTTTTCAAAGGAATTGAAAATCGAAAAAGGAAAAAATGAGTGAAAGGATGTGGTGTTTGATCCTAGTGGCTCTCCTTGGGATTGTCAGCGCGAAGGATACGATCGAGAACGATCCAAGCGGAAGTTCCCTGCACCGGACGCGAAGCTTGCCGGAAAATGATCTCGACCGTGGGGATAATTTTACGGATCATTCAGCGAGTCACAATTGGACTACGATTTCCGAAATGCTTGACATTTATAGCTCTAGGAATCTTGCATCTAACTGGCAAGAGGGAAAGTATTCAATTGGAAACGAGTGCGGGCGCGATATTACGAGATATGTTACGGGCTTGAAAAATCATGAGATGTGGGCTCTCAAAGGTAAGAGGTCCAATTCTGGTTTATTCATTTTCTACTTAAACTTGCACAGGAGACATTTTTATGAAAATGAGAAAAACTTCAAATTTTTTCCAAAAGTCTTCGTCGTCTTTCCATTACCACGATTTCCTCATTCTTTTTCTCTTCCACTTCATAGTTGTTGTAAGGCGAGTATTTATACAGGAAACCCCTTTTTTCAGAATTTTTAAAATATTTTTAGAGAAATTAATTAATACCATATGAAAACATGGAAGTTATTTAATGAGGATTGAATGCATAGAAATCGAGATATTTAATGCCAAAAATCGTGACTGTTGATATTCCAATTTTTACACGATGACGCCCCTTCAAAATTAAAAAATGTTTTTATACTTCACTTCAATGAAGGTAAATATTTATTTTCAAGAAAACCTGCAAATTTTAAATTTAGGTAATTTATTATAAAAAGATTCTTTTGTTGAAAATTGCACCACTAATTCATCTTTGACAAATTTCCCCTTGCACAGAGATTACTTTTCTGAACTTTCTCCTTTTTAATATTTTTCTTCCATTCTGCAAAGTTTATAGTAACAAAAAAATGTTGTTAGCGATAAAACATTTATGCGGGCAATGAATTTTCAAAAAATAGTTGGAAGTAGAAAATTTTGATGGCGGTTCGAATGTTCGCTCGGATCACGTCTTCTGGTCGGACGATCATTCGACCGGAACCGGTCCGTCCTTTCACGATTTATAATTCCTTCTTGATCCGCGTTCCTGATTTTTTTATACCTACGATATTAAGTTTCAAAAAAAAGAGTGAAAAACATGACTATTATTTTCCAGAATTATTATCACTCTAATTTTTTTATTATCACCCTAATTAACTTGAATGAAATCTGGGAAATTATTTTCTTTCCTCGAGATCGCGAATGATGCGAAAGAATGAAGAAATTATGACGAAATGTCGAAAAAATTAACGTTAAATTTCATTTTACGAGCAAAAGCGTCTTCTCTTTCTCGAAATTCTTCGAAATTTCGAGTTTCACGATTATTCAGCAATTCGTAAAAGCGAACCGATCGGGGTAACGCATTGGGGATTAACATTTATAGGACAATGAATGACGCGAGGAAAAACTGAAGTGGCTAACAATCCCTCGTTACGTTTATTATACCAATAGAAAGTTTACGAGCGTGAGCGATGTCCTCGCAAATTATACGCGAGACGAAATCAAAGTCTTCCGAGATACGCGCGAGTTTATCATCGTTAAAAAAAAGTGGAACGCATAAAAAAACATAAAGATCATTCTAAAACTATTATCGAAAATTTTCACTCCTGACTTCAAACAATTTCCGTATTATTTCATTCCATACCACTTACAAGTCATATCGAAGTGACAAGTGGACGATATTCGAAATGCATTTAAATTGAACATTAAATAAAATTTATTAAATAAAAATAATAAATAAAATTTGCAACCTATTTCAAAAGCATCGATAATAAAACAATATTTGAATCGCTTTTAAAAATTTTTGATCTTAAAATCGATCAATTTTGTACCATAAAAATTTCGTATGCAGATCGTTTTGCACTTTTACGTAATTCTCGAGTGAATTGTTGTAGAAAAGATCAAATTACCATCTCGGATGGCCATTTCGTTCGCGAAGAGTCGGCAAGCAGAGGAGAGAAGGTGAAAATCGAAAAAGAGGGAGAGCGGGCTCGTGGATCCTTGTCTTGCCGGAAAGCGAGGCGAGCGTGATCCATTGATCGTCAGAGGCGTGCGCGCTTTCACCGCCATCGAGAAACCCGCAGCTCGGGACTTCCCCGCTTTTGTTTCATGAAAATCGCTTAGATTGCTCGCTCCAGTCAAAAACCCAATATTTCATAACAATTATCCTACAAATTATATTAATTATTTTTCTCAATCATCGTCATCGCTTTATCGTGCAAGACCTGAATCATTTAACGTGTAAAATTGTTTTTTGCCAGATTCGAAAATCTCGAAATCTCGCAGATCGCGTCCACGGCCAACTTCTTGCCGCTCGGAGCGCTCGTGGCGGTGAAAAATAGCGTTATTACGAAACTGACTTATTTCCCTTGAATTTTTTCTCGCGATGTTATTCAACTTCGACCAGGATTGTATAACAACCGTATATTCAACTTTACGATATAAAATTTATAGGTTTTTCTATTCAGATACCAAAATGAGGGAATAATTGACGGTTTGTGTTCATGAATTCGCCGCTGGGTGGCTTCATCGATGGCGCGCCCTTTTTTTTGAAATTTTTTGAGTGTATCAAATTCGTATCTCGAGTGACAAAGGAAACGTTTCGCTGCGTTTGGGGAATGATGGATATCCTGTAGACACTTTCATCCGCTTCTCTAGAAAGGTTTCACTTTTAGCGATGACGCGCAAGACGATGCCACACAAGCGCACTCGCATCCCGCGGTTCAACGAGCCGCGAGCATATCTGTACTCGCGTTATATCTAATACAACAATGGAACTCTCTTTATCCCACGGATTTGAAAAATCCTTGATGTTCCTGACATGAAATTTTTTCGCACGAGCGAGGAGAACGATAAGGAAGAGAAAAAATTCCCACCTTATCTCATCGGTAGGTCAGTGCCATTTCGCTTTCTTTTTTTCTTGCAGAATTTCAATACCGGAATTATTCACAATAAAAATAGTTCCTCAATTAAAAAAAGATTTCAAAAGTCCATTAATAAAACGGCCACTAAAATGTGAGTGCATCAGATAAAATAATTTATTCTGATAGAATAAAAAAATTTGGCCGGTACCATTTTTTTCATTTTCTCGCGGAATCCCTGGAAATAATTCGATATCTAATTATCACAAAATTAAAAAATATATAATTAGGAAGGTAATAATAGAAATGTTTGTTTACCACGATAAAATGATGTATTCTGACAAATCATTGGGAAAAAAATTTGGGATAAAGTAGCACGGTTTTTCTTCCTTTTGTCCCGGTTGAGCAATCGAAAGTGACGAGATGAAATTTCAGAATAAAAAAAGCAAGAAAAAGAAGACGACGGTCAGTTGGTCCGGCTAGAAAGTTTTTGGCCTCGTAGCGGTCGTCTCTCTCTTTTCCTCGTGCTGGCTGGCCCGGTCGATCGCATCTTTTTCAATGCGCGATAGAATTTTTGTTGTCCAGAGCCACTCAGAAATCGATTCTCGGTACTCGAACGCCAGTGAATGACTCTCTCGTTCTTTCTCATTCATGAGAGGTTGCCGCGTTATCTGCGAAAGGGGAACGCGACCCAAATTTCAATTTTTACATGCGCACGAATCTACCCCGACAAATATTTTCTAATTTTAATAATTTAAAATATTTTTTTTTCAAGAAAACAAATTTTCACCTTCTAATGAAAATAATTGTGTATTAAAATTTAACAAGCATGCCTCTAATATTGTTTCACACTGTTAAAAAAAACCATTATTAAGTAAAAATGAGATGATAAAAGACTCGAAAGTATCATTACACGGAAGTTTGCCTCGGAAAATCGGATGAGAGAGGAAGTTTGAATAAAGTGAGAGTGAATTGCGTTCAAGGATTTAATCTCGGATGAGCATTCGTTGACTCTCCTCGATAAATCGTCTCGAAGCTCGGAACGATAAATCATTTATCTTGATTTTATTACTTCACGCTTGTCTAAATTTCTCGCTTTTCTTTCTCGGTAATGTAATATCGTCACGAACCGCAAATTATTTTTCCACCATTTCAATTACTCTGGCTCGCGTTTACACGTTCGAATGGTTACCAGATGACAAAAAATTTTAGTATAGGAATTCAAGCACGCAAATTTATTAAGAATTTTCTCATAAAATTAACTAGGACACTTTTTAGAGACCGAAATATTAAAAATACTTATGAAATCTGCAATTGATGGATTTTGAGAAAAGGCAAATATTTATAATATTTTATCAATCAAAAATTAACATTGAAATGTATATAAAATGAACTCTGTCTACATTTTCTGTTCCACTTAATAAATTTTTTTTTATATCAAAATTAGTAGGCCCATACGCATCTTTTATTAGTACCTAATCGTGGGCATGGCTAACAGAGGCATTAGAAAGTAGAAGCATGAGTTATATGGAAAGCGAAAGGTTGCCAGCGTCCCCTTATACCTATGATAATAGAAATATCATTCGTGCCGTTGTGCACGCATGTTTTTCTTCCTTTCTTATACGACTCGTACACCGTGCCCGGTTGCTCACGTTTTTTCCAGTCTCACATGTTCGAATATCATTCGAATTCCAATTGTACTCGTCAAACCGTTGTCATCGGCTTATTATTATTCTAGTTCGAAAACAAACTCATTATCTTAATTTGGACATGACAAATTTTTTTGTAAGTGAGATGACAAAATATAGATATCTATGTAGAACGAGCCAATGACTAGTAAGATTTTTTTTAACAGGATACATTTTTTTACTAATCAAGAAAAATAAATACAAGCAAATTATAAGCAATATTTAAGAAATGAAAAAGGAAACTATTATTAACTAACAGTAATAATAAACAAATTATAGTTTTTTTAATGATTTTCTGTAATATAGGGACTCGATTGAATAAAAATCTTCACATTGCAAAATGGAATATATGAGATTAAAATTGAAAATTTCGCAACGTGAAAAATGGTAGAGAGAAAAGAGTGACAGATAAGCTGTTCGCGCGTAAGAAATTTCGATATTGCGTGTAGGTGAAGAAAAATGGCTCGTAAATACGTTGGCCGCGGCGTGAGTAACGGATCAGGGGGGGTAATTATCGAAAAATTGCATAATTTCGTCAGTGAGTGTGCTTTTTTTCGCCAACGCGAGAATCAGTTTTATAAAAGGTCGTAAAAGAAGGGAAAGGGGAATCGGTTACGTGTGTCCTGGGAAGGAGAAAGAGCCACGGTGTGGTCAGCCGGGTTCTGCTATGCACGAGAGTCCACGCGTACATGCGACGACGTATGTACGCAGCTTACGTACTCGCCACTTTTGATACACACACGAGCACGAGAAATCGAGCGCTTGAGGAATTATGTTCACTTTCGCGGAAGTTTATAACATGACGTGATTTTTGTCATACTTTTCCCATCGATGTTTCCCCCGATATCTCATTTTTTTTCATATTTTATCGCTTCTCTGCATACACGCAATTCATCAGTGTGTCATAATAAATCGTACGATAGCGTCAATAAATACGCAAATGCATAAAAATTACATAAACAATTCCACGTGCAATAAAAAAAAGTCTTCATGACTCACTAACTCGTAAAAATTCGAACTGCTCTATTTTCACTTCAATTTCATTTCTTTCGTATTCTTATTTTTATTTGTAATATATTTTTTATGGTAAATCATTGAAATGTTCTATCTGTTGGAATCTGATGTTTTTGGGTTCTACATTACACATCCGTGCTCCTTAAGGATGATGAAGAAGAAAAAAATGAGGTAGAGTCCAAGTGTAAATAACGAACGAGAAAGTTGTCATTTCGCAGAGGTTCTTCTCCTCGCTGATGACGCGCTCCTGCTCGCGTCTCACTTTTACCAGCGGCGCGATTTCTCGGGAACGACTTTTGCTCTCATCCGGGCGAGCAGTAACGGTACCGCGATATTATTGAAATATTCGTATAAAAGTAGTATATGCACGTAATGTAAAGCTTACCATGCACGTAAGAATAAAAACGATAAGAAATCTTTCTCCTACGTAACATTTTGTCAGGTTGAAAGCAGAACGGTGCATAAAATTGAAAGCTTTACCCAAGTACGATATAATATAAAATAAATTTACAGAAAATCAGTTGCAATCAGTATTAAACAATTATTAAATCAACCACTTTGGTTCAATTTTTGTAAGCTCGTCTGATTGATAAATTAATTCTTGTTATTCATGTTTCTTAGAAAATGTTCAAAATCTTTCAATAATTTTTTTATCCGTCGTAAAAAATAATTTTTCCGAAAATTCTATTTTTTTCAATTATTCTCTCGTCTGACATCATTGCAGATTTCTATCACGGAGTTTGCAAACGAATACATAAGATACGTGGGTATCGATGTATCAGCGAGAATTTCATACGGGTTTCAAGTCCGTAAACACATTGATTTTCTCCAGCCTCAACGTAGAAAGTTCTGTCTCTCTCTCTCTCTCTCTTTTTCTCTCTCCATCTCTTATGCAATGGTATTTCCCCTATAAAACCCTCCATTCGATGAAAACCATTTTTTCTCAGTCTTTTTCTTCATTTTTTCTTGGTCAATTTCTTTCTTCTTACGAGCGCCGAGCATTTATGCGTTAATCCCGGATCATACGTGCAATTATATCATGGCAGATTTCGCGTATTACGCTTCACTACGAAATGCCGACCGAAAGTCGTCCGAGGTCGTTGCATAATCTCAACGTCATCAACTTCCAATTTCTATCCTAGGATTCACTCAAGAAAAACATAATAATAGGGATGAAAATTCTAATTGTATTGTAAAACCTTTTTCAACGTTGGGTAGTTATTTTTTAAAATATTTTCATGTTTTTTTTTTCACTAACAAATTTGAAAGTGATAAAATTGTCTTTATATGGATTCGGCTCGACTTTCGATTGCGAATCGAGTAGGATAGAATACATCAGCTGCTTTTATATATACATAACTCTTTTTCGAACACGACTGTGCCAGAAATTATACAGAAGGACTCGTACTTGCAGCCTGTTTGTTCGCTCTCTTTCCTCGCCCCCTCGCTCCTCTCTCTCGTTTCATAATCGCTCCAATTTTCTTGCCAGTCATGCTCCAGGTAGCCTCATCTTGCGGGTTATTTTATACTCTTTCCTCGAATTGCGTAATTTTACTCCCCCGCCCCTTGTATTACGTTACTCCTTTCCTTCATTGTTTTCGTTTTTATAATTCCTTGCATTTTCAAGGACGCGCTTTCTTCGTCCGAAGTACAAAAAATATTTTAAAAAATTAATTTTTATAATCTGCATACGTCTACTTTGCAGTATCCATCATGAAAACTAAAATGGTGATAGCACGATTGTTCCCTTTTTTTTTGAGTAAGTTTAAAATTGGGTTGGATATTTAAAAAAATGTTTTTCGACGAGTAATTTCTTTTTTTGGTGATAAAAATTTTTTTTTATGAATAAATATTTTGAAAACATTTTTTCGTTCGTTCGTACGGCGACTGAGTTACTAAGTACACGAGATCGTAATTTTATTCAGCCTTTCTCTTTCGAAATAGCTTTCCCTGTCTGCTCGACTCGTTTGACCCGCTAAAATCGTAACAACGCGCGCGGCCTCACGTTTCGATGACTAAAAATCCCGTCGACGTCGTTTCAAGTCCGAAATTGTCTCTAACACGAGCAAACTATTAAAATGAACGATCTTTCAATGTTTACGTCCCTAGTGGACATTCCGCGTGGCCTCCGGTCTCACGTATTCTCGACCAAATTGCGACACTTGGCGACCAAAGTCCCTGAACTTCAGAAAATGCAACTCGTAGCCAATACTTTCGTATCAGTCTAAAAAAAATAAATTTTTTTTTAATTTTCATTCGAAATATTTTTTTGACGACTTGCTCAATATTCGATCATACACAACGTTATTGAATAATAATCTTACAAATTATAATTTTTCCATGGAGGGAACGTCTATTCAAAAATCAAAAATTTCTAATGCAAAAATATTCGTATTCTGTTTTTCCTGACACGTATTTTTAATTTTTGCCTCATTATATTATTTTAATAGGAAATAAAAAATGTAAAATAAAAAGGTATTTCGATTTGAATCGAAGTAGGAAATGAATTGAGTGATTTACGATAATTCTCCAATATATTTGATACAGAGTAAATATATATATATCGCAGGTTAAGTGGATGAAAGAGTTGTGGCATAGAAACCTCGACAGTGAACGTATAAAGTCCGAGGACGCAATCTATCGAGAGATACAAACCGGTTGAGAGTCTTGTACACAAACGCTTCAAAAACCTTGTGAAGGGAAGGTCACCAAATTGAGTGAGACCATTAAGGATTGGGACAAAAAAAATGAAATCCCTATACCTCGAACGCACTGTCAGAAAATATGAAATACATAAAAAGAAATATACAGACAAAGTTTAAATAAAATATAATAAAAATATTTGTCGACTGACCAAATTCGGATAAAATAAAATCATATTTTTATTTCACGTCGAAAAAAAAATGTCATATCCGTTCAGGAAGTAAAAAAAAATCAGTCGCGTGAGAAATGTATCTTGTTTTTCTAGCTTTCTCTCTCGGTGCGAATTGAACTTGACTCTGAAACCCAAATTGAGACGTGTGAAAGGTTTTCTTTCTTCGCCGTCGTTTCTCTTTCTTCGAGACTTGGATTTCATTCAATTGTGTCGCTCATGAGCTACGAATACGAAACGAGTCGTCAGCTGTGACTGAATTTTAAGTCAAGTTTAATTCAGAGCATGTTCAAGAGGTCAACAAATTTTGTACCGCAAAACAAAAGCTTACAATTGAAATCCTACTAGAGAACCCTCAAAGAAAATTCCACACCAATTTTTATACATTTTTTTCTTTGCTTTATCAATTATCAAAATATTCAAAAATTATTAATCACTGCTCTAAACTTTACTCAGACTGTGAATAATAGTTAAAATCAATCGAGAAAAATTGAGAGAACTTTTTAAAAAAAACGTTGAAGCGGATCGAGCTCGGAGGTTGAATTAAAACCGCGCAATCTCAGACAGCATTACCTGCAGGATCGAGCGCGGTGGAGGTGAAACACGTAACTGGACGATTATAAAAGACTGCAAAAAAGCAAAAAAAGAGAGAGGCGAGGAGTTCGGAGAGCAGAGGGACTCGAAGGAAACGCAAGCTGCCCCTCTCCCCCCCACGCCCCAACCCCTTTCTAAGATGATTAGATAATATTACTTTACTTCCCGAATAGAAAGTCTTACTTCATCGGTGATTTACTATACACATTTATTTACACAATTATAAAATTATACCCGCACTTGTGTTTGCGATTTTATTTATACAAATAACATAAAAATAATAATAGTTGAAAGAGAAAGAAAATAAATGAGACCGGTTATTGAACGATTTTTCGTTGATTCTGCTTGCCATATCGTTCGCTTCAATGCGAGAGAATTTTCGAACAATTCGAATGAAATAAATTGAAAGTATTACGACTACATTTATCACCAGATCGTGTTTCCATTGTTATCGCACACTGTTATTCAATAGGCAGTTTTATCGTTGATCTCAAAATCAACGATCTGTGCAGGATGCAAAGCAGCCGCATGCGCTTTCTCATGATGCAATTCTTATTTATTTTTATCTCAATGTAATCGATTCGGCAGTTTCGTGATGTAAAAATACTTGAATTATTTTATTTTTAAAAAACCACTTCCGGGTTTTTTTTATAATAAAAAAATTCATTTTTATGGAAAATTTTCATAGAATATAATTTTTATTTTTTGAAATTTTTAACGGATGCGTAATCTAAAATTTCGGCGTTCGAATATACCGAGACTGAAAATATCGGGTACTGCATACGTTAGCTCGCGCTTATTTGTTGTACAAACTGGTTGTATCAGTCCCGAGTCGATTCGCGGGATCGGAATAGGTCACGAGGGCCCGAACGAGAATTCACCGACGTCGGAGAAAGTTACGAGAAATTCCAGCCCGAAAAAGTCGTTTCTTTTTTTCTCATTCTCGCGATCTTGGAAAATCTCGTACGATTCAGTTTTTATTTACTTCCCGTTCGTCCGTCATAGGCGGTATTCTCTATTTTTTTTCCTCATCGAAATATCGAATATGGGATGATAATTGTTTGGCTCGAAAGAATCCTGACCCACTTACAGTGAACACTTTAGCTGCCTGCATCGAGCAACGTCACGTCCGCGTAATTTTTCTAGACACTCATCTGACTCTCGCCGTATTCGCGTTGCTCGTTTGACTCGAAGAGCGCGACTTGTGGCGGGAAATTCAAATTCGAAAACTAAATTTTTTTTATTTTTACTTTTTGTCAACGCTATCAATTTTTGTCTTGCATCAAAAATCTCTTATTAAGCAAAAAAATATATTTTATCGAATATTCAAGGTATGATCAGTTAATTAATTTTTTTTAGCTGATGATTCTTCAGGACGTTACACAAATGGATTTTTCTGGGGAAATTCGTACTTCACCGGCTCTGCAACTGAATGTTCCTACATCGGTTACGATTTTCAAAAGAAGAATGTTAAATATCCGATAAAGCCTTCGGTTGTTGGTTCTTCGACGATAAACGAGGCCGCGGAATTCAACAGTGAACCTAAGAAAAAATCAGCAGGAACGGAAATTGCGTTACAGCCTGCCCGAAGCGATGTTCCACCGTACCAACTTGGATTTTTCATGCTAAAAATATTGATAAATGACACTCTAACACCAACTGTAAGTTTTTAAAAAAATTAAATATTTTAAAGTTGCTATCGTGTAAATGGATAAAATTGAATACTCAGCATATCAATGCAAAAACCTTAACCAATTTTTAAAGAAAAATATCGTCTGAAATTCTATATATCAAATGCATAAATATATATTTTTAACATACAAAAAATAATAATTATGACTAATTTTGAATATCTTCTTTGCTAATTCTTGAATTTTTTACTTGAACTTCTTGGTATCAATTTTATGAATCATATTCTTTTTTTATTCTATATTTCTATGATATTAATTTTAAAGTGAAAATTGAATTTGGAGAGCTTATGCGCACGTGTTTTCACTACAAATATTTAATCACAAAAATATTTTACAGAAATTAAAAAAATTGTTTTAATGACTGTTTAGACAAGACTGATACATCTCGGTGTCTGTCTGCCGTTTTCCTGTACAGCCACCGACGTCAAAACGATCGCGAAGCTTTCAGCGAGCGAGGCAGCATCGAAAAACTCGATAATTCAAAAAGTTCGCGATCAAAGAAATTATTATGACATTTACGCTGATCCGATTTTTTGGGTTTTGGTGTGAGTCGATTTCTTAATTTTTTAATTTATTGTGTAGAGAAAAAAAATATTAGTAAGTTTAATTTTTACGAAACACGATTGAATTATTCGTAGATAAAACAAAAAATATAGAAAAATATTATAATTTGTTTTTGTTACAGAGGTTCCAGCGTGGCCGTTACATTTCTCATGATAATTGGCACTGCCTATGATTATTATCTCTCCATGAAATACGCTAAAAAGCGAGTGATGACCTACGATCTCGAGAAACACGCGAAATTGGAGCAGAATGGAAAAGGACTTCACAAATTGCCAAACGGTTAGCAAATTTTTATTTTATGCACTACTCACTCTTTACTCTGACAATATTTTAACTGATTACTAATAATTTTTTCATTTTCATACTTAAAATTCGTACATAAATTCAAGGTCAAATCTTGTACACGCTCTTTTGAAATTTTTCCAAAAAAGGACTTTTCTGTTTCGTGCTCACTTTCTTTTACTTTCCTTCCATTTCTTTCTTCAATAACAAGAAGAACGTCACTGACCGACCGTGACGAATAACTCTGGACCGTGCCTCACATCCAGTGACACGATTTTATTGTTGTATTTCGTAGAGTTTGAAGGCAAGGTATACCTTCCTGTTCCAGTGGCAGAAAACGGAATCACAGTTACTCCGATAATAAACAACAATAATAACAATGATCACGAGAACGGTTTGTCACGCCCGTCACCGAGTCCGGATCTGCAGCCCGAATTAAGTAAGAAGTGTGAAAAAAAAAATAAGCGCAAAAATACTTCTCGATAATAGCAATGAATTTTATTATTCTAAATTAATTAAAATGAATAATGAAAATTTTGTTTTTCTCAGACGTCTTCGAAGAGTTGATGCTCTCGTTTTCCGTCAGGATAAACATGCGGGTGATTTGTGATCCGTCAGTTGGACGGGACACGATCAGCACTATCCACGGTCTTCGTGCTATCTCGATGGCCTGGGTAATTCTCGGTCATACTTGCATCGTCCTGTTCAATTACTCGGACAACATGGAGTACCGAAAAGTCGTCGAGAAGAAATTTTTGTTCCAAACGGTGACGAACGGTGCATTCAGCGTCGACACGTTTTTCTTCATGGGCGGACTTCTCGTCAGTTTCCTTTATTTCCGGACGAACGCGAAGGGCGATTTGAACAAATTGACTCAGGGAACCCGAGGATTTGTTGCTGGATGTCTGAAGTTCATCGGATTCATCGTTTATCGGTTCTGTCGATTGACCACTCCGTACTTGTTCGTCCTTGGCGTCGTTGAAGTTTCCATGAAATGGTTCCACGCAAATTCCGTATTCGAACCGCCAACTGCAGATCATTACAATTGTCCAAATTATTGGTGGCGGAATGTGCTTTACATCAACACGCTATTCCCGGTGGACCAAATGGTAAAATGATTAATTCATTTTTGTGTAATTTTTATTTTAGTAGCAAGTGGATTTATGTTTTTCTTATCTATTTAAATGTTTGAAGATATTCATTTTTGTAAATAAAAAAATAGCTTATGTTGTCGAGTGCTATAAATTTTCTTTTTCTTTTAGTGCATGTTGTGGAGTTGGTATGTCGCTGATGACACTCAATTCTACGTGATCGGAGCCGTAATATTAATAGTAGCGACGAATCATTTTAAATTTGCGGCATTCACGGTAATAACGCTCCTTGTGAGTTCCTGGCTGACAACGGGCTACATCGCTCTTATCAACAATCACATGCCCAGCTCCGACGATCCTCTCGCTCTTTTCGACAAAATTTACGACAAGCCCTGGACGAGGCTGGGACCTTATCTCATCGGAATGTCCGTTGGATATTATTTATTCAAGACTGATTGTAAAGTTAAAATGTCGAAGGTAATCTTTCAAAGTATAAATCTTCACCTTTATCTAAAATATTCATGTACGAATTAATTTCTATCACGATAAATCTTTCAATGAAAATGTAAACTTAGCTGAATTATTTTATAAAAAATAATGAAGTTGTCTTACGTATTTGTTGAACTCGTATGAAAAATCTAATGAGAATTTTTAACTCTAATTCACAAAATTAATTGTCCCATTGTCTCTTTATGGCGTGTGCCGTAAATTAAAGAAAAAAAAATGTTTTTTCAGACCACGGTCGTGATGGGTTGGCTTCTTTCTTCCGCTTGTCTTCTAAGTCTTTTGTACGGTCTGTACGAAGCTGAACTTTCTCCAGTAACCGCCGCAGCGTATTCCTCTCTGAGCCACAGCGCCTGGGCTCTTGGATTGTCATGGATCGTCATAGCGTGTAGCACCGGTTACGGAGGTACAATCCATTTTTTCCATAAATGATGATTCGTCTATCTCTGTTTCCACATTTCCGGTTTTTCACTGTGGTGAAACGATTGTTTCTATAATAATTCAAAAATATTTGTTGGAGTGAAATCTTTTGGGTAGCTTTTGAGACTAATGAATCGCAATTAGTACAACGTACGTGGTGAAACTGTAAAAGTGAAACACTTGTGTTGCAACTATTCACTCGGTGTTGACGATTATTCCAAAGGCTAATGCATTTCAGCCTAATATTCGAAAATTAAATACTGAATGACATTTTAAATTCTTGGGTCTGGATCACGAGCAACAAATACTTTTCTCAGAGATAGTAACATTTATAAATTCTTAAATCGATCTGGGCCAAAATTTCTTAAATATTTTAGTATTATTAGTAACATATTAATAGTGAAAAAATATTTCACGTGAGGATTGAAAATTTTTTTTTTTCTGTAGCAACTATAAATAGAAAATAAGTTTTACTTCTCAAATACATACATACATTGGTTCGATTCAAAAACTTTTCTGAGCCCGATAATTTGACGTTTAAAATATTGCATGCATAAAAAATCAGATGATAAACATTTTTTTCTATTTCGATGAATATAATTTTTGGAAAAAATGTGTATCTTGTATTTTTTAAGCTCTATTTACGCACTTGTAGTTTTTTTCCTCGTGATAACTTTCGATTGTTTTTCTACTTCCAGGCTGGGTCAACGACATACTCTCCGCGACTATTCTGTATCCATTCAGCCGAGTCACTTACTGCGCCTATCTTGTTCATCCAATCGTTATTCGAATGACTGCGATGAATCTCGACTCGCCGTTTCATTTGGGAAAAGATACGGTCGTGATAGCGTTCTTCGGACAAGTTGTGCTCTCGTATATCCTCTCGTTCATCGTTTCGGTCGCCTTCGAAGCTCCAGTTGTGAGCATGCTGAAAATCCTCGCACCGAAAAAGAGGAAGCGAATTCAATGAGGGAATTATCAACGAGACGTAAAACACTCGACACAAATAAGAAAAAAAAAACAGATAATACTTAGTCTATCGATGAATTATTTATAAATTCCACACACGTGATGAATCAGAGAAGCGCGGAGAATTCGTCATTATCTATTTTTTACATTAGATGTAAAATAAATTATTTTCTTTCTTCGTAGAGTACGAATTAAAAGATTTTTATATGCTAATGATTGTATAAGAATTATTTTATACGAATAATTTTATATATAAAAAAAAATTATTTAATAATTAAGTAATTTTTGTGACAATGAAGAGACTATCATTATTTTGAAATTATTGGACATTTTATTTTCAAGAGAACAAAAATCGCGTTTCATTTTAAGTGCGACTCGCAGGCACTCGTAACAGGTAACATAACGATGTGATGAATGTGAAAAAAAATTAAAAGGCGCCTTCAGTTCCAATTTCTCTTTCGACTTCAACGTGGTAGGGACCCTCGCGAGTGAATTTTTTGAGCCTGTCGAGAATTTCCGCATCAAAGACATCACGATCGGCATCACAGAGATTCGCCACGATTCGATGTTTAGCGAGTTTGCAATTTGCGAAAGCCTCGACTTTGCGATCGAGCAAGAATTCCACAAGTCCTGAACAATTGGCGATGTATTCCTGGCCCCACGTCTGCGAGGATATTGTTGCCAGTACTTCGAGACTCGATTGCCTGATATCAGGGAATGGTTGCTTACAAAGAGCGACGATCGTGCCAAGGGAATCGTCCGCAAGATAATCGAACCAGGATTTCGTGAGGGACAAAATTCTGTTGTCTTGTTCTGCTTTCTCGATCTTGAGAATAAGAGCGAGATTTTCGAGTCCTCGAACTCGAAGCTCCGTTGGCATCAAGCGAATGATTTCACCGATTCTCTTCAATGCTCGCGGCATCGCGTCGTTGAGTAGCTGTAGAGCGTATTTTCCTTCGACGCTAGAAGCAACGTGGCCCAAAGTGTCGAGTGCAGTCTCCAAAAGCGTCGTATCCTCCCCTTCCAAAACTTCGAAAAACGCCGAAATTACGACTGGATATTTCGAAAAAAATTCGTTAGGTTTTCTTTTCGCGACTACCCCGAAGAATTTCATCCAGTGTGGTACGACGAGATTCACCAACGGCTCCTCATCCGCACGAGCAATTTTATCCGCAAGATTTCGGAGAAGTCCGGTCTGGTCCAGATACTCGAGACCATGATCCGTTGTCGCGAGATCTGACAGCAGTTCGAGAGCATTCAGCTGCACCAGAACGTCTTCACTGTTTAATACATTTATAAGACTGTGAAGAAATCCTGAATTCACCGAAGCATCAAAACCATCCCTGGAACTCTTTGCGATTTCAACAATGACTTCATAAACGCGGAAAGCTGCCTCATCGTTTTTCACCAGGTGTCTCGCTATTGTTCTCATGGGTCTCCCAGAGTAAAGAATTTTTCTACCCTCAGAGTTTGATCCCAGTTTTTTCATCACATCCATCGCTCGATTAGCCACTGTCAGGTTGGTATCTCCAATTTTTTCTACCACCATCGTTACCAGATCGATGTCTTGCAGCAATTGTGTCAAGCTTTCTGGGTTTCCAGCTTGTTTTTCCAGTACTTTTAATGCCAAAAGCTTCTCTGCCGATTCCTTATGAGTAATCAATCTGTTCAATTCTGCTGGATACTGTTTATGAAATTCACCTGGCTCTAAACTGTCTTCCAGAGTGTTTGCAATGTTACAAATCTCAGTGATGCAGTCTCTGCAAATAGACCAAAAATAAAATATTGTTGAGAACATTGAATTTGTAAACAATAGAACATTATGAAAAAAATTTATCGAAATTATAATTTTTTCAAACATTTTCTTTTGAGTTATCATCGTGAAAAATTTTTATAAGATGCTTTTGAAGGAATTTACTGGCGAGAAGAATTTTTACAATAATAATGCAATTTAGCTTTGTCATCAAACCTGTCATCGGAGGTTAGCTGCGACGAGAATAGTTGTGCAAAATCGAGGTTACACATAATATCTTTGAGTTCTGCAGTTTCCATGTTTCGTAATTCGAGAAGCATTTCCTTGAGATATTCTTTTTTCGCCTCCAAAACATTATGCTCCTTCAATCGTCCAATTTTACAGGAGAACCACTCTGCCATTGTGACAATACACTTTTAACTGTACATTGAAATTGTTCTGGTAGCGTCCGACTGGTTGACAATTCGGATGTTTGAAGTGACGGCGCGCATGCATGTATCAACTGTCGCGATCGCCATCGTCCAGTAATCGTATAAAAATCTATATTTATCAATTTTTTATTGTCTCATATTTATATTATGTACAATTATTTATTATTTGATATATTGAAAATTTTAAAACATATCTAAAAAAAAAATAAAAAATAGCATTTGGTTGATAAAAAGTGTTTTTCGGGCAACTTCACGTCACTAGAACTGGTTCCCTGGTGATAAGCCACTTTACCTACGTACAATAATTACGTTTCATAGCAGTTCCCTTCGAAGTTCAGAGATGGCGGTAGTATCACGTTCAAAAACAGAATTTTTTCATGCGCGTTATTTTACGTACTTTTACCTCTCGTACGCAATTCTACATTTTGTGAAAAATGAATACTACAAAAACTGCTGAGAATGTCAAATATTATCTATCTATTTCAATTGATTTTTTTATATCAAACAAGAACTTGTAGATAAAAATATAAATAAAATAATCAAAATTTGTTGTTTCTTTATGTATAAGTTCATCTAAATTTACGTACAAAAAAACATTTTTCTTTAAAAAATAAAGATTACTTTAAATGTGATGAAGTCTCATCAATATAATTTTATCCATACTTTTCATCAGATTATATAATTATTTATCAAAATAGATTGATATCAAATGAATAACATTTTTTGAATAGTACTCAGAAGAGTACTATTTATTAGTTTAAGAGTATATATTCATTCAATATATTTTTTTTAAAATATTACTTAACAATTGATAAACAAAAATTTCAGTAGAAACTAGAAAATTCGTCGCAATAATCGATTTTTGTGTAAGGTATGATATGTGTCCTAGTTGATATATCTCAGCTTTTTCGACAAAATTACGCAACTGGTAACTGCGTAGATCAATAAAATTATATGAAAACAAAAATAAATCTATTAAATTCACCATGAAATATTATTGCTCGTCAATAAATGCGAAGGTCCGCTAGAAAATTACATCATTTTTGTAGACCCGCGGACCACTGAATTAGGCTCGTGCAGAGAAGACTTCCGTATTATTGAAGAACATCTCAAAGAAATTTCCAAAAAAAGAAACACATAAAATTAAAAGTTATTACCCTTCGATCATAAATTTGAGAGTCGTAAAAGGGCCCACCTGAGTAGACAATGAAAAGAATGAATATAGATGAAAATGTGAATAAATAAATAAATCCCCCGGGAAAAAGGTGACCTATCCAATATACTTTCAGTAACCAAAAAGAATATCACGAAGTAACGAGAAAAATACAAAAGTTACTGGTTCTCCAAGGTGAGTTACATAACTATAAAACTTCTCCTTCCTAGTTGCTAGTTTTCGTTCTCATCGAAATTTGGAATTAATATTTTACGTGAGTTTGTCCAATCCATGATCTTTTTCCAAAAAATTACCTTATAAGGGATCAACCAATTAAAAGGTCGCTCCGCCCAAGCCACAGCAAATTCGATAACGATTTTGCAAAACAAATTCAGACTTCGTTCAACTCTTAAATCATTTGGTCACCTTATAAAAGAAATCTGCACAAAAATAACGTTACAAAAAGAACTGGGAACATTTTCGTCGAATCTCATAAAAAACAGTTTTGTAATACCAAACAGACTTATACTTTCAAATATTCAATAAACCATAATATTTTATTTAACAAATAAATATTTGTTCCGAATGCATAATTATTTCAACCAATAAAACTCACGCGCTTCAGTTAATTAAAAACTCCTCCGAGGAGAAATCATTTAAATAAAACGATCATGAGGGTAAAAATCGGTTACTTGGACAATTGACGAAATGAATCAAAATCTCAGTTATAAAAACTATTCGCGATATTTAAATATTCGCGCGTCAAGTCAAATCGAAAGTCGACAAAAGTTATCGACTCTCGGGACGTAACACATCAGTCAATTAACTGCTTTCGAATTTGACATCAACTGCTAAAATTATAAAAATTTCCTTGTTATTTGAAATTAGATGCAATGTATAATTAATGACCGAAAGACTCGGTTTAACTCTATAGTACGTGAACTAGTTCTACCAATGTCTTTTTTTAGTATGTCGCCAAGTTTTCTATTTACTGTCCCAATTTTAGTAGATATAAACAGGCGTAAATTTCACAAGTAAAGCAACGAGTACTGAAGAGCAACGAACTGCTTCATAAAAATTTCATGTTCCGAAGAATATATTTTACTTGATTTTCAGTTCAATATATCTCACGAACCTAATTAACGAATTAGACGAACTAAAAATTTATCTTCACAAACTACTAAAACAGCAAAATCAAAAAGAACAATTTCATCAATGTTGTTGTCTCATTGTAATAAGCGTAAAGAAAGCAAGCGTGCGTAATAAAGTTACGTCGAAGAAACGCGTCTCAACAAAGGCGTGGCTGGAAAAGATCTCTCGAACGATTTTCGTCTGTTTTTCCGGGGCGGCCGAATTGCCGAGGGCTCAGGATAAGATGCGATAGCGTAACCGAGAGAGCGTTGGCGTTCTCTCGCTCATTCTCTGGAAGGAACGCGAGAATCTCGTATCTCTTATGTAGGTTCAATGACCCAATATGGGTCGGTGGGTCGGTTAGGGTGGAAAGTGAGCCTCACAGTGAGTGCTCCGCGTATATACATCTCGACGCAGGAAGAAATCTGTAAAATCAAGCGCGCATAATTCGTGCGCTCGTTGACCAGGAGCGCGAATGCGCAAGACTCCCGAATCGATTGGGGAGTCGAATGATCGCGTAGAAGAGCGCGAGGGGGGGGGGGTGGATCAGGGGTCGAGAAGGAGAGATCAAAATTGGGCGCGAGAACAAACGCGGAGGGGGCGCCACCGGTTCGTGCGACCAAAAAGCGACTTTGCTTATGTGACTAAACGTATAGTGGTCATGGCGATCCTGCTCTGTCATGAGAAGGAGAAGAGAAAGAGAGAGAGAGAAAAAAAACGAAGGAGAGAAAGAGAGACAGAGAACGTTGCGCCGCCAGGCAACAAGGGAAAGTTGGTGAACTCGTTGCCGAGGGAATGGCCCAGCTTTTTCGGACGGCACAGGTTCAACGTCCTGGCCGGATGACCCTTCGCGTCGGTGCAGCGTCGAAGGTAAGAGCGAGAGCAAGGGAGTGAGAGCTGGAATACAAAAAAAACAAGAGAAAGAGAGTCAGAAATCGAGGAAGGAAAAAAAAACACGAGGAAGAAAAAGGAACATTCGAGTGGGCTCGAAGACTGCGGAGAAAGAAAGGGGAATGACACCAAGCACGAGGGGGAGAAGAGAAACGATGAGATCGGTGTTTCGGCGAGTCCTCGCCCGAAAATCAATGTTGCACTCGGTCAAACGCGCTCCCTTTTCCTCCTCGCTTTATTACATAAAATTCCAGGAATTACGTTCTACCGAAAATCCCTTCCAATTTTTTCATCCGCCTCTGATATCCGCTCCCGAATTCTCATCAAAAGATATTCCCAAACTATAGCATCCACGTGAAGATACCGCTTGTTGCGCGACCATGCATAATTCTCCTTAAAAAAATCGATTGTTCACTAGGAGAAAACAAAAATGAGGTCATATCTGGAATAAAGAAACAACAAGATTTGCATTTCGTTTTTTTTTTATTTATTTTTTTTAAATAACTGACTTTGTATTTATTCTTTTTGACGATCGCAAAACAGGCAAGAGGATCGAGGCTCTCGCTTAGTTCTCGCAACGTTCACACACGTTCGCACTATGAAAGGTAATGTAATATAATAATAATAATAATAAATGAGCTATACCGGATAAATCATGTATACGTACCAACAGACAACCACTTATATTTAAATATATGTTTCTTCAATTTTTATGTACAAAAATAAGAGAAAAGGAAAGAAAAAAGGACGCAAGACAAATAAAAAAGGAAAAAGAGAAGAAAAAAGAATATTTGAAAAAACAACGTAACAACACACAATCGCAACGAATTTGGGACAAGTCGTCGTACCGATGTCTCCCTGTCGGTTTCTTTCTTTTTTTCGTTCTCAATTATCGAGAGTTAGAGAGACGACGATAAAACCAATCGGAAATTCGTTTATATATATATATATATATAGATTTTTTCAATATATATTTATATTTTTAATATAAATGACGTTTCTGTTCTTTTCGATTATTTATTATTATTATTACTTTTTTTTTCTTTTTTTCGTTTTTTTCTCTTTCGCTTCAATCTTCCTTCTCGCTTCGGATTCCACAATTTTTGCGTACAAACTCGACATACAAACTCACACGTTGGGGGCAGGGGGACTAAATAGGATTCGTTTGTACATTCAGGACGAGAATATCGTCGTTGATATTTAAAAATGTTTCTTGCTCCGGGTTATTTTCTTTCTCGCAATTCTTCGATTCACGTTTTCTTTATCAATTACTTATTTACAATGTACACGAGACACACTCATACTGGCTCATGTCAAAACACGATTTTTTTATATCTATCGTAATACATACTCATAGATAATAATAATAATAATAATAGTAATAATGATAATAAGTATAATATATTAATCGTCCGATATATATGCTTTTTAATGGCAGGCGATTTTGTATCTGACTGACGTCAGTTTAAAATTTTGACCTCTATTTCTTTTTTTTCTTCTCGTTTCTCTCTTTCTTTCACCGAGTACGTTTATTTGTTAATTTTTTTTTTTTCGTTTAATCCAGCCGATTCGATTTTCGACTAATCTCTTTCAAGTAACGCCTCCGAAATAGTTGCGGCACATTGGTGGCACGACAATGAGCGTGAATGTCGATTTTGTAAAATCAGGAAAAAGAAAGAGAACAATAAGCCAGAAAACGAAAATGTTTTAAAAACTTTGAACAACATTTAAAAAGCGGACCATACAATTTTTTCCACTTTTTTTCTGTTTCGTTAAATTTTGAAAAAAGTAAATAATTCTTTGATTCCTCTTTTTTTAAAAAAAACAAAGGAGATGCTTGGCACCGAAAAACATTTAAGAAAAAAAAACACCAACGATAAAAACAAATATAAATTTTTTTTGTATCTTTCCGAAAAGTAACATCGCACGGTCGATGCTTATTGTTTTAAATAATAATAATTGTTATTGTTGATAAAAAAAGAGCGACCCGCTGAAAAGGTCCGCGCGATCAAGTCACCGAGGTCGAGCATCCCCGTTCGGGGTCGCGGCATGCTCATGCAAGTACATGTCACCTCGTTGCACAAAAAGCGCGGTGAGCTCAACGCTCGGCACCTGAGGAAAGTACATCTCGTACCCGTTTGAGACATTGAAAAAAAAGAGTCGGCGCGGACTTTGCTTTTTTCCCTGATAAAATTTCATTATAAACATACTTTTTATATATTCGTTTTAAATATATATATATTTATATATATATTGTATATATATAATATATATAAATCTGGGTAGTATACGTAAAACATAATCGAAGTATCTAAGATACTGCACAATAGCGTTGCGTTTACTTTTCTCCGCGAAAGTAATTCTTTTGTAGGTTAGAATGGAAAAAAAAGAAAATGGCCGAAAGTTTCCATCTTGTGAATGGTCCCCATTGCGAGTTTGCAGCACGAAGACCGGTTGAGGCACAGCACGGTACGAGAGAAAGAGTTTTTTTTCTGTTTTCATTATTATATGTTTATGGATATTTTTTTTTTAATATATATATATATTCTATTAATTTTTCAATGTCGTTAAGGACGAGTCACGACAGAGTGTCCCTTTCAACCCACACCGCTTCATTCTCTCTTTTTTTGCAATTTTCTTTTTTCTCTCGTTTAAAAGTATTAGTTTTTTTTACGATTCTTTAACGCGTTTAACTCGCTAGTTGGCTTCTCCGCGCATAACAGCGCGCTACATTTTTCTCGTCGAACGAGATGGATTCGTACGCGTAGTCAGTCCGATGCGCCGGCAGATGGCGCGTTTTTAACTAACAACTAATTCACGTAGGACGAGATTGTTTACAGTTCGGGCACGCTTCCGTGCCAAAATGACGCTCAAAGCGATAGGAAGCGCACATTTTTTACCTCCGAGTGTCAGTAGGTATTGACGATTCTCACACGGCTTTTGAGCGCCATTTTTACAATCGTTTTTTTTTTCATCTCCGCACTTCACGTTTATACGAAAAATAAATTAATTTCATGTTTAATAAAAAAAATCACGTAGGAAAACTTTCGTTGTCTTCCTAGACTCGATCGTGAGAGAAATAAAATGAGAAATGAATGAAAAAGAAATAGGAGCGATCGGGAGCTTCTAACGATGAATTTGTAGAAAAAAACTTCTAACGAGTTCCCACGAAACAACGAGTAATGAAAACGATTTCGGAATCGTCTAGACGAATGACGAGCTTTATGGACAATTTCCAAGTAAAAAATAAATTCGAACTCGAAACTCCCTTTCTTCCCTTCCCTCGTTTTGAGACCGATGCACGTGTCTAAAATGTGCGGTCATCGACCCATCACCTGTCCTTCCCTCTTCTTCCTCGAACAGCTAAACCCCTCGTTCTTATTCCACACTTTTTAAAATCACTCTTATCAGTTTTTTCCTTATCAACTTTTCTCTCCTCTTTCTCTTTCTCCTTTGTGACAATGCTTTACGAAATTGTAACACGCGCATTTCGTTTTAACGCTAATGAATTATGATTTAGTACGAATGTGTATTTACGCCGTTCACGCATGCGCGCTTGTTTTTTTTTCGTTCGTTATTAATCTTTTCTCTCTTCTTTTTTTAATTGTATAATATTAAATACGCTTGTACTGGCAGTGGGCTCAGCTACCCTCAATACTCTGGTAGTATGGAGTTCCTTTTCATTATTTATTTTATTTTCTTTATCACAGAGATATTAAAATTGGTTTTGGTGCTTCTAACTTCCTCACTGAATTATTTCATTCTTCGGCTCTGTTTGTTTCGTTACTTTCCGATGCTGCGTTTCCCCTTTTTTAGTCTAATCTTTTAACGTCGTTAGATCTGCTAGTTCGGCAGGTATCTCGTCTCTCCTAGCTTAACCTTAGGTGTAATTGAGAGAAGCGCGCAGTAACTTCGAATTAATAAATAAGAACAAAAACGAGACGACGAATTTACGGGCTAACACAAAGTAACCGAAGATCAGGAGCAGACGCGTCAGGAAGAATATATGTGAAATTTTAGTCGGTCGACTCTTCTAATCGCGTTGGAAACACATATAAGTAATGTCAGCCTTCTCGTTTACGCAGATTCTCGGATCGATTCGACGTGAAAGTCCTTTCTTCGGAGCTAAGAGGCTCTCGCGAACTGTATCACGGAACTGTGTCGCTGAGAAGCGGTTTCCGTTTTTTCCGTTTCCATCGATTCGAGAATCATCTTGCAGCGTTTTCTGGGTGGCAAACTGAGCGCTTCGCGCGTTGGAACCGCGAGATCGAGCGGATCCGGCGATGGTGCCGGACTCACCGGATTGCTGCTAGGTGGCGTAAGAATCTGCTGGCGTCCCTCGCTCTCGATGATTCGCGCGGCTGCCGCCGCGGCGCTGTATTCCACCTCGCGCTGCCGATCCTCCTCAACCGCTTCGAGCGCCGCCTCGACTCTTCGTCTCGCGTCGTTTCCGGGCAAATCCAAGAACGAGGAGCACTCGTCGACGCTGGCGATGTCGTTCGTTTGAAGCGAATAGTTCGAATAGGCCGGCGATATGACTTCCGGATAGAGAAACACGTGCGAAGAATCAACCTCGAGCCGCTGAACGTTCCGTTCCTCCGCGGCAGCTGCCGCAGCAAGAAGAACTGGATTGATACCGTTTTGTGCACTCTGAAGTACTTCACCTTCCATGTGATTCTCTTGTCTCAAAATCGGCGCGCATTGTTCTCTTGAGTACAAGTAGTACGAAAAGTCTCTAGCTTGGCCGTAAACGTCTTCACGAGTTTGCTGGCACGTTTCTTCAGTCTTGCTGTTCTCCTTGTCGCTGCTGTTTCCGCTGCTCAGGCTGCTCAAACTGCTGTTGGAGTTGCTGGAGCTGTGCTGCGGACTCTGGTGGACCATAGCGACGCTTTGACTCATGTGAGCCTGAGAATGGTGCTGAAGAACGATATTGTGATTCTGATGATGAGCTTCATGACCATTCTGACCCTGGATCGGAGATATCTCGATCACGGGCTCAATTGGGGAGTCTCTCGGCGAGCAGGAACCAGAGTCCGAGTGCGTTTTTATGTGCAATTCCATCGTTTTCTTGGAATTGAATGTCTCGTGGCACAGCGTGCACTTGTAAACCTTTTCTCCGTAATGAGCGACCTGATGCAATTTCAATACGTGATTGTAGCCGAAGGATTTACCGCAGATGTCGCAAGTATAGGGCTTTTCCCCGGTATGAGTGCGAGTATGGACTTTGAGCTGTTTCGAACACGTGAATCCCTTTCCGCATGACTTGCAAACGTATGGTTTTTCACCGGTGTGAGTGCGCATGTGTATGACCAATTGACCGCTCTGAATGAAAGTCTTTGAGCAAACTGAGCACTTGTGTGGTCGCTCGCCCGTGTGTATCCTCATGTGCCGATGGAGCTTGCCGCTGTGCTCGAACGCGCGCTGGCAAACGTCGCACTTGTACGGACGCTCCTTCGTATGAATTCGTCGATGTACGCTCAAGTTCTCCTTAACGGAAAACGATTTGTTGCAGTATTCACATTGGTACGGTTTTTCTCCAGTGTGCGTGCGATAGTGCCTCGTAAGTCGAGCGGGAACCGCGAACGTCTTGCTACAGATGTTGCAACGATACGGGTCCTCGCCGTCCTTTCCGTGCGACCGCATGTGACTCTGGTACGCGCTCTTCTGATCGAAATTCTTCTGGCATATTAAGCACCTGTGGGACTTATCCTCAGTGCTCGCTTGTCCCAGGCCGCCGTTGCCGCTCAATCGCTCGCTGCCGGGCGTGCGATACATCTCGAAGTCCGGGATGCACACCACGCTTTTCACCGTGTTCATCGTATCCAGACTCTCCACCGGCAATTGCACACTTTCCTTGCGACTGCCAAGACTCTCCGTCGCGTAGAAACCGACCATCTTCTTTTTCACCTTCTTTTCCTCAGTACTCACGATCCTAAAAAAATACAAATATTCTGTTAATGCATGTTACGCAAATTATATTCTTAAGTATAAATTTCGATTAATTTATTGTGTTTATTACCAAGTAAAATTAAAAAAGTATCGATTAACTTGAAGTCGCAATCAAAGATACAAAATTTCTATTGCAAAATACAAATAAATTCAATTTGAAACCTTTTTTGGATATATCGAAGCAAATTTGTCGAGATAAATATTCGATGAATATTAGTTACACAAATTGTATTCTTGTATGTGAATTTTCATGGATTTTTCATTTTCCTTATCCAGTCATGAAAAGACAAAGTGTTAATATATATGATTATTCAATATTCTTTAAAAATATCAATACTTTTTCCTCGTTCTGAAGTATAAGGATTACCTACAAAATCGTATCAAAACATCATCCCAAAAAAATCGTACGTGTAAAATTTGAAGAGCGAGAGAAAGGGGAGAGGAACAGGAGTATAGCCCATTATTGATAATGAAGCATGAAGCATACGTCGTAGAGCTTTTTGCAAAAGAGACTCATTTCGCGCGTGTGTTTTTTTCAGCTCTCGTCTCTCTCTTTCTCTCATACGCGTGCGGGTGTCTACGTCAAGTCGATACGATCGCGAGCGCCGCAACGTTATTAATGCCGCGGCGAGTCTACTCAACACGCGCAGCGACGCGCGCGCCAGAGGTTGCGGTCGTGGTCGGCGGGCGACTACTGGCCTCAGTTTTCCTCCCTCTGTTCCCGGGGACGTCAGGGGGCACCACGGTCGCGTCGCTCGGCCGCCTCGCGTCACTACAGTCTCGCGCCCACACGTACGCGCTCTCTCCTGTACATGCACACACGTTCGCGTGTATTAATAGTGCTCGTCCGCGAATATAGCTATATAATATATATACACGTATATATTCGCGTACAAAGTCTGTATACAGACATAGCACCGCGGATAAAAAGCCGGCACAAGCGCGGCAGGCTAACCCGAGCGGAAACCCCGTCGGCAGCCTCCACGTGTACCCGTTCGCATTTTTTTATAGCGATCACCGACCTCGTGCAACTCGACGCGCGGTAAGGACGTCGAGTTACATCATTGAAAGTGTAGTACCTCCGGTAGTAAGCGCGTGCATTAGAGGGGACAACGATGATGGAAAAAAAGAGAGTGGGGCGTGGGGGGAGGAGAGAGAAGGAGCGATTTTATAAGATTTGTCTAGAATTTTTTTTCCTCGAACGATATTTTCGTATCCGCGGCTACTTGGCATTCTTATTTTTCGCTCTTCCCATACACGTTGACGGGGAATTTTGTCTCTCGATGAGATCTGCGTCGTTTCTCGAGCTTCTTTTTTTTCTCGCTTTTTTTATTACTCCCGTCTTCTATCTTTGTCTCTCATCATCTCTTTTCTCCCTCCCCTCCCCCCCTTTCTGCCTCACCCCGCGTTTTTGCTGGAGGCTCTGCGTACTACCCCGAGAGTTTGGCACCCCAAAATATTATCGATTGCGGAAAACACGGCCCACGGAAGGGTCCCGACTCTAACGAGGGGAAATTCTACTACTGCGCCGTAACGCCACGCGTCTTCTTCGTCCTTTGGCTCGTTATCTCGCTCCCGCTTCCCCGCTCGCCCTTTCAAGACGGCAAGAACGAGAGAGAAAGTGGACGGGATCTTCGCCCGTCACCCTTAGGAAAAGTGACTCGGAGGGGGCGAAGCTTTCACTCCTGGGAGGGGAAACTACGAAGGAAAAAAGGAAAAGGGGCAAACAATGAAAACTACTGTACGGTCATTCCCGTTCTTATTATACTTTCCTCATTTTCATTCGATCGCTTCCTATACAGTATATAAAAATTTTCCTTGAAAATTTTGCTCAAGGGTGCGATTATTTTTAACTTTTCCTATTTTTATTTTGTTTCCCCCACTCTTCGAGGTTCTTTATCTAGTTTCTGTTTATGTTTTGAATTTTTATCTCGTGCACGTTTTCGAAAATCTTTTTCACTACAATGTACGATTTGAGTTTTTTTTTAACTAAAATTTTGATTTTTTAAACTTTCGTGGCCTTTTTTATTTGATTTTTTGTGAAAAAATTGTAGTCAGGCATGAAAAAACGAGTTATGAAAATGTTCTTTTAGGCGTGAATGAAAATACTTACCCATAGATTAGAGAATAAAATCCAGCGTGGTGCGTTTACGCGAGATAACGTTGCCAGACGATCTTCTCCTCCGGAGTTCACTCTCACTCTTTTCTCTTAAAAAGAAGCTTACAAAAAAGAAATCGAAGCTACGACGAAAAACACGCAACGACAGTTCTCTCGTTTTCTCCCGAACTTGACCGCACTTGTTCACGAATTTTTGTCACGGGACGTATCCGAGAGAAAAAGAAACGACGATTAAATCGAAAAATGCTGTCACACGAAACACTTGACGTACAGAAAAGTTTTCTACATGAATATAAATACACGTACACTTACGTATAGAATAACTTAAAATATTTCGATATAAAAAAACTGGCGTAAAAATTCACTTCGCAATAACCTCGAATTTGTTAAAATCGCTTTTCTCGGATTCGCGGACGAAAACACGAGATTAGGCGCTCGTTCTCTCACAAAAGTTTTTTTAAAATTTATATATGTATATATATTTATTATTGTGTATTTATATATACATATATAAGAGTCGCGAAACGCGACCGAATCGTGTTGTTGAGTGGATGAGAGCTGTTTTGTTTCTGACGGTTCGACTCAACGAAATCGAGGAAAACCAAAGGACCCGCCTCGGGATGACCAATCATACTGTGCAATGTTTACCTCCTACTCCGTTTTTCCTTCTCTGTCGCGCGGGCGTCGGATCTCCTCTCCTCGCTCGCTCATTCTCTCTCACACTCGGGTCGAAACGACAATGACGGGCGCGATGACGACGCACACAAGCTCGCTCGGTGAGAAGAACAGCCTGCTCTGGCTCAGCGGGCGAGAGCGAGCGCGAGAAGCTTCGAACGACCGAGGAGCGCCGAGCTCACCCGAATGCCTTCCCCACTCCCTGGCTCGTACGACGTCTCGCTCGCACCAGTAGCGACGATCGCGTCGCTCCGTCTTCCTCTACCCTCGTTCTCACTCTCTCGCTCTCTCGCCTTCGCTGGCCGCGAAAAACGAGCTCTCGTCCCTCAGCCGTCCAACGCCCCACCAGCGTTCTCTCCACGCGGCGACTGAGGCCGCCCTAAAATTGTAGGTCGTCGCCGTTACCTTCGAAGCGAGTTCTCGCAGCACGTGGAGGCTGTCTTCGGGGTTTCTGCCTCCGAGTCTCGCGCGTGCGGTCGACCCAGCATACAACGGGGTATAATTCACCGGACTGCCTACAAGGAGCGAGAGGGAGCGCCGCGAACGGAACGAGCGAGAACGAAAGAGACGGAGCGACGCATCGACCCTCCAACTTGTATACCTATATGCGTTGCTTCAAAGTATATACAGATATTGTACAAGTTACGAGAGGGAAAAAAATATCGGACGGAGTCGAGTGGGGCAGAGACAGAATTTGTCTCCCACACAGTGAAACTCGGATACTTTCCTCCGCCTGTCTAACATAAAGGCACATTTACCGTCAGTTGATATTGTTTTTGAGGCTCTTTTCTCTCGTCTATGTTGAGCCTGGGATTTGGAGAACGAGAGAGAAAGAGCGCAGAGGACGCGGTGACCTGCGGACTGGTGCTTTTGACGCGTGCATTCACAGACGCTCTCTCCCCGCGCGCGCACACACACACACACACACACATACTCATGAATTCTCGATCTTGGATTTCGTGTGAGTGGCGGGAGGGTTGTTTGCTCGGGAGCGTAAAAAAAGGATGTTCCTCGATGATACGCACGCACACTCTTTTCCTATATCTACACACCGAGAGATCGTTCTCGTTTCGGCGCGTTTCTGTCGTCTCTGCTGATGCGACGGTCATTGATGACGTCCTCTCTCTATCTTTCTCTATTCCTATCTCTCTTGCTCTCGCGCTGTAATAGCGGCGCGTGTGTGTCCTTTCGTTCCCTCCCCGCCACTCGGTCTGTTGTCTTTTTTTTCGCGATTTCTTTCTCCCCCGTACGTTGAACCAGGCTTTTCGATCGGAAAGAAGTGTCGTTGATCGCTGACACACTATCGAGTGGAAAAAGCGCACGAGAGAGGTTACAAAATACAGAAGAATTCGCAGATTTTTCTGCTTCCTCTAAATTTTCAAGTCTTTTGTCATTTATTTGGCAACAACAGCAATTCGATATCATATTTTCGCATACCTGAATACTTTGCTGAATAATGGGATGGACAATTTGGATGAGCAACTCGTGCGATAAATAGAAATGAAATTGTATCATACCCTTTCTCAAAAGTGTACAAGTTCTCGTATTTCTGCATCGTACCTATATTAAGCACGAATATAACCAAAAATGTACCCGTCATTATTATATCTCTCTATCTCTCTCTCGCTTCCTCTCCCCAAATCAGCGAGCAAAAGCACGGATGGAAAAAAACGTCGTTTCTCTCAGTTCTCTCCCACCCACAATTTCGCCCTTCTTCCTTCGATTCGCTTTCACCTCGCGAGATTCTCTCGCGCGACCCCTTTCTGCTCGCTTGCTCTCAGGTTACGCACACAAAGCTGGAGTCGCGACTCTGTGTGCGTGTGGTTGTAGCACCAGAGCGCCGCGGGCGGCCAAGCGCTGTATCTCATGCGCGCTTCGACGCTCGCTCGTTTTCCGTCTCTCTCTCATTCCCTCGACCCTTGATCGTACATTTCGGGTTGCGCGTGCTACACTAGCTACGTTACGTGTTTTCCTTTTCCCCAATCACGAGGAGGAAAAGTAGGATATATAAAAATAATACTCGGAAGATTCTGATCTAGAAAATGACACGTTTGTTTACATGTACATTTCCCCCGATGATGTTTCCCTCGCCATCGACGGTTTTCGGTGTCCACGATCCCAAATTTTTGCACGCGCGGTTCTCGCAGCACTAGCGAGCGAAAGACGTAAAAAAAAAGTAAAAATTCTCAGGGTCAAAGTTTCGAAAGGAATCACCCACTTGCGAAATCGAAGCTCGCCAAAATGACGATCCACCACATCTTCGATCCTTGAATAAATATTAATCGATGAATGTAAAATAGGATGAAGACAAATTGATTCTTATCTCGCGTTTTGCGCATTTCTTCCTCTCAATCGATCGTTTTAATACTTCGTACAATTGACACGAGAGATGGGCGAAACGCTGCCAAATACGCTCGCTGAAATTTCAATTGAAACAAAAAAGAAGAAAAAGTCTCGGCGCCTCGAGTCGACACGTGTCGTTCTTTCGCTAAAAAATCTCGCCACGAGCTTTTCTCTCGAGACATAAGAGCGTATATAATGTAAATTACAATAATTATATCGTGGCGAGTGACACGCCACGACCTCGAGAACACAATATCGGTTCGTCGAGAGCGTGCTGAATCCGAAGGCCGAAAGAAAAAGGTGCTTTTTTGCGTTCGCAATTTTTTTTTTCGACGCTTCAATAAGCGAGTATATAAAAAAAGGGGAGAAGAGAGGAGTCTCAAAGTCGCTGTTGGAAACAACCGAAACGTCTTGGCATTAAATGTACACACGTAGAAACAAGACGCAGAGCAATGACCCAGTGCGTACGCTGCACGTGTAAACCGTGGAAACCCCGACGACAGCCTCCCGTACGTAGAGGCGCTCGTTGGTCGTCACGAGCGCCCTCGCGCGTTGCCCAAGCAAAGAACCATCGCGGAGGCCATTGGACGCTGCCATGCTCAACGCCGCTCAATTTGCGCCTCTCCCTTGTATAATTCTCCGACTTAACAATTCCAACTTCTCCTTGTCCGAACGTGAGAATATTCTTTCAAATTTTACAATGCTAAAAAATCGCGATTTCGAGTTTCAAATTTTATCGCTCGAAGGATCGCTTTTACCATCGCAATAATTCATACGAAGACACGTGTCGCTCAATCAGACGCAGAAATTAAACGTTACAATTGCGTCGCGTGTTTTTCTTCTTCGGCTCTTTTGCGACGTAAAATTTCGGCGCCCTCGTTTCCTTTTTTGCGTTGCAGGAGAATTCGGGGAATCTTTATCTTCTACTACGTCGTTTTTTTTTCTCTTATCCCACAGCGAGGGTGGAAAAGGATCGATCGCTTTCGTTTTCCTTTTCGGAGGGTGCGTAGATACGGCGCATTAACCGCACACGCTTACATCAGAACGATAATAAAGTGAGGAAGAATGGCGAGGGAAAATGGAGAGCGGCTACTTCTCCAGTGTGCGTACACACGGGGAATATTCAAATATTAATGCGATCTACGCATAAATTCATCAACACGACACATATAAATGTATATGTTTATAAATATATATACGCCTATACATATATACATCCATATAAAAATATGTGAGGCTTAGGTCTACCTTTTATATTTATAAATATATATGTAAAAATATGTTGTATAAATATACACGCGTAGTGCTTGCGTAGCATTGAAACGTGACGGGGTCGTGGACGTCGTTGCTCGGTAACTCGGTTGGATTTTAATGGCGAGGGAGAGAAGCGTCGAGTGGGCCGTAGTCGAGTTGCCGAAATTCTCCGCGGAACCGTACGCAGTAGGAGCGCTAGCGAGACAAAATGAGAGAGGGAGATAGAGAGAGAGAGAAAGGAAGATGCCGCTCGGTGGATTGCGTAAAGGTGGTGGGGAGCGCCCGAGTAGGCTTGTGCGTGCTCACTTCATCTCGCTCTGCTTCGTTCCCCCTTCTCTTCCTCTCACTCCCTCGCGCGACTCTCGCTCCTCGGGCTTCGTCGTACCTTGACCAATCTCAACGCGACTTGTTTTAAGCTATGCCGCAACGACCTTAGAACTCGTCGTCGTTGCTGCTGCAATCGCTCGATTGGATCTCTTATTCCTTCTCGCTCTCTTGTTTCGTCTTGATTCTCCTCTATACTCAGTATCAAGTCTGAACGTCATTCAAGGCTTGCACTTACTTTATTTCGCTTCATTATTGTTATTTTCATTATTACGTGCAAGAAACAACTGCGGAATTGTTTTTACTACCGCGAGTAAAGTTCAACGCTGAGTTGATCGCGTACGTCAACAATGATATTTTCCTCTTTTTTTTTTTTGCGTTCGCACATCTTTCAATATTATATACAAAGTGCCAAAGTGTCGAACGCTTTGGACACGTTTATGTAAGGTCAGTTGCGCTTTGAGCTGATTGTAGATCAGGCGCGACGGCAACGTACGAATTACGTGCACGGACATGAAAGACTCAACACCATCTTCTCGCTTCGAAGAAAATGATTGCGCAATGATTCACTGCCTGTTGTTATGAAGATTATCCGAGGATCGAATACTTCCGAGAATCGTCGCTACCTGAAAATATTATGTAATTTTTGAGAGCTGAAAATTAACCAAGTACGATAGAGCGATTTTTTTACGCAGAAAGCTCGCTGAGATGAGCTACACGCTACCTTTAGACCGTTGCGCAAAGTATTGCTCACAAAACTCAGCCGGTAAATGCGAATTTATAGAAATCGTCTGAAATTCGTGAAAAATGCAGTTTTACAATATTTTTTAGCATTGAAGATTTGTTATCAAATTAGATAAAAAAATTTCTGTAATTTTGGAAATTTATTTATGAACGTGCATTTTTCAAGTTTGGGAAACAAAAGTTACAAATTATTTTGAACTCTGGAAAAAAATAATGTCTTTGAAATTGAGAGATTTAAAATAATCTTTACTCTAACTTGGATTTTCTAGATCGGTTTTCCTGAAATCTCAATATCGGTAAATTTCAAATGTTCGTATTTTTATTATCTCCGAACCATATCGAGTTTGTTATGAGTTGTATTTTTGAGAGGTTTTTACGAAGGTTGAAAGAATCGACGTGACATTTATATACATTCCTTGGTAATTAAGAGCATTTTAAAAATTCACGAAAAAATGAAAATACCTAAAAGTTTTTCTTGATGATAAATAAAATAATATTCTGTATGAAGAAAAAAATTAAAATATCAACAAAGAATGGACAAGGATTATGAACAATATAGAGTTCAGTACTGTTGACAACACGTTTATAGTTGACGCCTGTTCCACCATTTATGGCAGAAGGTAGAGGATAAAGAATTTTTTAATAAGGGATTCTCAGAATGACAAAACGTTTATGGCAGAAAGTAAAAAATAAAGAATTCCTACAAGTAATAAAAGAGACTCCCCGAGTGAAAAAACAAACTGAAAATTTTGTGAATAGAAACATTTCAAAGTGAGAGCGTGAGTATAATACAATTTTCTAAACATTTACCAAAAATATTTTACGCAGGGAGTTCCTGTAGAAAAATTATATTTTTCGATTTCACTGATTGAGTGGGAGGAATTATGGATTTCCACATATACCAGTTTATTTTTACATTTTTGTCAAATGTTCGCGGCACACGTAACTAAATGAGAAAAAAAATAATTTTTTATCTTTAAGACGCCTGTTTGAGTTACAATGTCTGAGATACTCAACATGGGCTTATTTTATGTAATATCAAAATTGCTAATAACAATATTAGAGTTAGAAAATGTATCCGTTTTTAAAATTTCTGAGCTCTAACTTGGGATGGTAAGTTCACGACGAGGAAGAATTTTTCTCCGAATTTCAAAGAAACTGATAGAACCGAAAATAGTTCAGATATGAGTAACAGGAAAATAGCTAAAACTTCCGCAATCAAGAACCCGAGTCAGAGGTTAAAAAACATTTTCCCTAACCAGTAGTTTTCTAGCGTTTTTACGACGGTCAATTTTATTATTCGTCGATAGAAAGAGTGATCGTCGGTTTTTTCGAGTTTGTTTTTTTCACTGGAGCGTCGAACTCTCATCCTGTCCCCATTTCGGTCCCACGTTCCTCGACTTATTTGCGTGCCTACACGAAAAACAATTCTCGGCAGTCGTTTATATCACGAAGTTTCGTTGGTTGGGATATTCATGATGACGCGGACTTGTTATTTACTCCAACTTTTTTTTCACGCCGGCACTTTTACATGACGCAACGCAGCGAGCTAATATTTCCCAGCAATCCGTGTGATACGCGATAAAGACTCTTGCCACTTTACGACAGCCAAAAAATTGAAAGATTTCAATTTTCTGTGATTTAATTTCAATATGAACTCCCAATAAACATAGTGCGGCCATTTTCGCAACTGCAAAGGTTAGCTGGGACATTTAATATTTTTTTGTTACTCAGAGAACAGACGGTGAAGCGAGCTAACTCTTTTTACAAAGGGTTTCTTTCAGCTGGCGGTAAAGGGCCCCCGAAAGGTTCAACGACCGAGGACGTATGCAATGGTTGAAGTTGAGGATGTTCGATGAGCGTTGGGTCTCCACAAGGGCGATGCACTCTATCGTCATTGGGCCTTTATTAATGGATCCTCATCTTGTGTGCTCGACTCTCTCCTCGATCTTTCACGAATCATCGAATCAGTCGAAAATGATCTATCAGCGTTACGTAATAAAAAAACCTAGCGTAGAAGAATCTTGGAGGTCAATTGCCCGGACGAGGAAGAAAAAAGAAAGCCAGTCGGAAGACGTGCGTGTCTCGCCTCGTCCGTACTTTAAAATAATAATATATAAAATCACTCCTCGAGCCTCGGTGAAAACGAACCAAATGTCTCTCCTTTCTCAACACTTTTTTATTGTACTAAATATTTTGTTAGCTCTCGCGTAATCGTGAGAAAGTATTTATAAACGAAAGTAGTCGCAGGTCGGCCATGTTTGTCCTGATATCGCTCTCAACGATATAACCTACAAATCGCGTACCTTTGCAGTGCGTATGTACAATTTATGAAGATTAAACGAATTCGAAACAGCGAGAAATATATTTATCTATATTTATAAAAATTAATTTTTTATCCTAAAATAGTAATTTGACTGAAACTGAGAGTTTATCGAATTCAAAGGTCTCCGAGACATAGAAGAAAAGCGTAGAAATAATATTGGAGTCGTGTAGTCGGACGAATGAAATCGAAAGAAAAAAGAAACGAATCGAAATCTACCGAAGTCAACGAATGCTCGTCGCGCGTAACAAGGTGCTTGTCCTCATTTCTTCTGGACACGCTGGCGAGCGATCGGTGGCTTTTCTTGCAGCGCGCGTGTCGTTTCCCCCGGATGTGACCTACTTTGCGTTCATCACACCGACAATCCTCTCCTATTGCGAGTGCTACATTATGCCAAGGAGCAGGGCTTTAAAAAGCTCGGAACATTAAACGCGCCCGAGTCGATGAATCTTTGGAGGAATGCGATAAAAAACCTGATGATGAAACTATCCACAACACGTTTTATTTGAATCTAAAAAAAACATCCAGATACCAATTGATAGTCGAACAGTCGATTTATGTGAAAAAAAGTTTATTATTTCCGTGGTTAAATAGACCGATAAATTGTTTTTTTCATGAAAGAATATTTCACTTATATTTCTTTTTTTGGACCTTTTGTTGTATTTAGATAAGCTGTATTAGGTAGGGAGATAACAGTTAAAGGACGGAATATAAAATTGGGTCAAAAGTATTGCGTTGTATATTCATCTTCTTCGTTCGTTGGCGCGAGCTGGCGCTGCGATACTGCTGCACGTTTTGCGTCGAATAAACGATGAGGGCATGAAGCGTTTTACTTCTTGTGTTCGTTTCCAGAGGCGCCACGATCCGAGCGTGGATTTTCTTTTTCATCTTATCGGCGTTAATTCCGTTTTTCAGACTACGAGGCCAGCACTGTACAGTTCTAGTTGTTTGTTTTTACTCCGTTTGGTTGTCAACTTGATTCCGTGCGTCTCGAGTCTCACTTCAAGTGAGAGTTGTTCTAACCTCGTAAACGAATCGTACGTTCCTGGCTATCCGGCCGGCGGTTTACACTTTTATAATTACCATCCCTTCGCGGGACGATAAACAATTTTTGAGAATAAACAGTGAAATAAAAAGAAGTCAAAATGGTAAGTCTTTTAACAGAAAAAATTAAAGTAATTTATATACTGTGCGAAATAATCGCATTGGCGGGAGAAGCTTGGGTAATTTATTTATAACCTCAAACTTTTGTCAACGTTTTGGATTGTCGCAAAAGATGAAGAGAATCTATTCGCTTCGCATCGAATAGTATAAAATTTTTACGCTTTATCGCATTTTGTTTCAAAATATTTAGGAAATTTTCCATTTTGTTATTTACAGAAATTTATTTATAAGTTTAAAATATTTTATTGGTTAAAAAAGCTTCTAACTAATTTTTTTATTCCAGACAATCGGAAAAAACAATAAGATGTTGCAACACATCAACCATAGGGTTAGGATAATTCTCCAGGACAGTCGTACCTTTATCGGTACATTCAAAGCGTTCGATAAGCATATGAACCTCATCTTAGGAGATTGCGAAGAATTTCGCAAAATTAAACCGAAGAATACCAAACAGCCTGAGAAGGAGGCAAAACGAGTTTTAGGTTTTGTTCTGTTGAGAGGTGAAAATATAGTGTCATTGACCGTAGAAGGACCTCCTCCGCCAGAAGAAGGTCTTCCTCGTGTTCCAATTCCTGGTGCCGCACCTGGACCAGGAATGGGACGCGCAACTGGTAGAGGAATGCCTGCTAACGTTGCTGGAGTTCCTGCTGGACTCCAAGGACCAGTCCGTGGGGTGGGAGGACCATCTCAACAGATTATGACTCCTGGAGGACGCGGGCAAGTATCTGCTCCTCCTCAGATGCATCCTGGTGGACCACCAAGAATGCCAGTTGGAGGCCCACCCCCTGGAATGATGGGACCACCACCAGGAATGATGGGTAAACTTTTCTCGCATTTCTTTCTAAATTACTGCATGAAAAACAAGCTTTAAAAAGGTTGAGTGATCGCTGAGAAATTAAATTTTTTAGAAAATACCATTCATTGTAATTAATAAAAATTAGTTCGCTTTGTATCATGGTATTAAAGTTATCGAAAATAGATTTATGCAACGATATTGTTATAGCAAATGAAATAGTCGTTTTGAATTCTTCGAATTCTGTAGGTATGCCACCAGGAATGCCGCCCATGGGCCGTGGCGGACCCCCGATGGGTCCACCGGGAATGCGTGGTCCACCGCCAGGAATGATGAGAGGAGGGCCACCTCCACGTCCTTATTAATACCAAACCTCCTCCAATAAACATAATGAATTTGTATTATCTAAGAGTGAATAAATCTTCATCTTTTTTGACGGTATCCTGACTGAATCCAGAATTTTTATTTCACCAGTACACGGCGCTTCTTTCAATCATTTTTTCAGCCATTTATCGAATATTTCGTGCACCATTTTCAGAGTATAGACAATACAAACATTTCTCAATCGAGCTCGATTTCTCGTCACTAGGAAAGTTTTATTTTTCACAAGTACTGTCCGAGTATCGAGATCGAAAAAAGTATAATACTTCTCGTATATGCTTATGCATCCTTCTCTCATGATACGAATACGATTAGACAGTATACGAGTGCGTTCGTTACAACACTTCCATTCTTGACCATCGACCAAAAAAACCGAAATTCGACATAAATTCCTTGGCACAGATAAACTTACATTAGTGGCGGTGTTTCAATTTTTTTTCTGTACAAGCGGCAAGTACACAGGATGAAAAATATTTTCGCCCGAACAATTATACAAAGGAACAAAATTACGACATGATATTGTAAATGAAAAACAAAACACAATATTTGTCGCAAACTCGATGAACAAATAGTTTCTGAAACTTATTAGATCTATATAAGTATAAAATATATATATGCGTAATAATAATGATCATCATCTTAAACGGTACGGAATCATTGAGAGTGTGATTCGAAGCGATGGCAAGGAAAAACATCCGGTAAGAAAATTTACAAATGACCGACTGTTACGAGTCGCTGCTAAGCTCGTCGATGTTCTCAACGGTTTCGCAAAAGGGACTATCATCGATCACGTGTTCTCTTGATTCAATCACAATTTCTTGATCCTCCTCTTCTGTGACGTATTGTAGATTCTCGATATTTATGCTTGGAGATTCGATAGTCGTACTAAAAATGTCGATGCCCGTCGTTTCGATTGATTCTTCCATGGGGTCCTCGATGATAATTTCATCTGCATAAAGAAATATGTATACATAAATATATACATATATTTTAATAATTAACATCATTAACGTAAAAAAGCTTTAAACTTGGTAACATTGTTTTTCTTACCCGCAGCCTCGTAATTGTAAATTTCTGATTCAGCGTTGAGTACATCGTCCGTCTTTATGCTCTCCTCGTCAACTGTTTCGAGAAACTCTGTGTTTTCTGTGCCATCCGAAGAATTCGTGTTCCCCACAATCGAATATATCGAACACTCCTCGTTAAAAGTACCTAGTTTTTCATTCAATTCCATATTCAAGCCGTTCACAGGAGACACTGATGTTGAACCTTTTATCAAAACTGATTTTAAGCAACTTTGCTCGTGATTGTCTTCATCCGAATGTCGAACATCTGAATTTTCTAGGTCTGGACTCAATGCATCCGAATCAGGTGTTCCCGAAGCTTCTAAATATTGGGACAGCACCGGATTTTGATCGAGAACATCTTGCCTGATGTCAAGCATAATCATGTTGCCGGCCTGTATATAATTGAAACGCAAAGAAAAAAATGTTGATATTTTTTCAATTTATACAATCAAATGTACTTCATTGGTGTCGTTATATGTATCTTAAACTTACTCTAGCTCCAAATTTGATAGAATTTGCATGATTTGCGTTTAACGACCTTAGCGTCTGTTCTCCGTTCTCTGAAACCCCAACTCGATGGGGCAAAAGCGTGACCGACGCCTTGCCTTTTTGACTTGCGAGGCAAAGATTCTTTCCTCCCATAATGACTTTTCCTAACGCCTCCTGGGAAAACGAGCGAAAATATTCGTTCTCAACTTTCTATCCACTCAGTTTTTAAACAAATTTCTCACTATTCACATTTTATCACGAGACCGTCACCTCGTTACCTTTCCACCGTGAGAAAGTGTCACTCCTCTCGACGAACCTTTCTTGACAACTATCACATTTGCCTTCGTCGCCAGTCTTGCATTCGGATGAGCATTTATTTTCAGTGTCTTATTAGAATTTAAAGTGATTCCCTGAGAATAATAATAATAATTAATTTCATTATTGAACAATTTCATAGAGCCCTCGATTATAGGTAGAGAATAATTTTTTACCATTTTCGTAGGTGAGTGATGATTGAGCTTATCGGCTGGCAATTTTTTGTACGGTAAAGTAGTCGCCGGCGATACGGAAGGAGGACCAGGTCCGCAAGACGCCGTGCTTCCAGAATTTACGGTCACAACACAATTTGTGCTACCTAATAATAAATGATAATAAATGTCAAAAACATGAGCAATGGTCCATAAAATAATATTCATATAAAAATCAATAACTACTCGTAATAATTGGCTTTGTAGTGACGCAAAATTTGGTGGTTATTAATCTCTTAGGGCACGGGCTACTCGTGGTACTGTCAGGCCTGGAAATTTTCGTTTCCTCATTCGTTCGTGTCTCGTCCTTGACTTCCACATTCATCTGAGATTCCTCATCAATCTTGCCGATTTCGCATTGAGCATTTACAGATTCCTTTCCATTAATATCATTGGAAATATCTTCCCTAGTCGACGGATCCGTAATTAGATCATTGACGAGCGAATTTTCATCCTCGTCCCGATCGATCACAGAATCGATTATAAAATTGTGATGATTTGAAGGATTTTTTTTCGACGCTCTTTCCAAAGTAATTCCATTGTTACTCGTCGTATTTTCATGATCGACCGTCGAGCTCGGTGTTACTATCGAGACTTGAACAACGTTTGTCGATTCTTTCTCTTCTGTCAACAGAGGAGAAGCTACTCGTTCCTCAACAAGAGAATTCGTCTCGGTCTCGTGAACATTCGTCTCTCTACATTGAGCCTTCCTGTTATCGCTGTCACGGGCCTGCACAGCAAGAAATATCAAACATTATTTAAAACAACCAAATTATTTATTTAATAATTTAATAAATGATAAATCTTTGACTTACCAAAGGTGATGAAATTTTTCTCTTCCTCCCCCTGGTTTTCACTTCCTTGTGTAAGACTGGTACTTTTTCCTCTGATTTTTGCTCTTGGACTGTCTCTTCGTGAAGCGAAGTCTCAGATTTGACTGTTGAATCAGATGTAAGAATACAATATTAAAAACGTTTGTTATTCTAAAATGTTATTGTTCATGACCCTATCTTTTACCAATAAAATCTTCAACTTTTGTACAAGCTGCTCGTTTTTTCTCATTTGCTGCAGCTAGCACCAGAGACAAGCTATTGGCGAGTCCTGTGAATGCAGTGTGAGCTTTCAGTCTTGGCAACAATGGGATCATTCTGCGACCTTCTATTGCCCAATCAGTGTTAGTATTGGGCCCATTCAACCTGAATCAGCAAGTAATTTTTATTGTATCATCGCAAAGAATTGGAGCAGAAAAGGAAAATTGAAATATTTTAGTGAGATAAATAAAAAAAACATTTATAAAAGGTTTTCTTACTGTTCGGCGATCACTGACAATTTTTCATCATTCACAGCTCTTCTCACTTCCGCTCTGTGTCTCTCATTTGATATATGAAGAATTTTGGCAAGATCTCCTAACAATAATCGCTTCTCCTCTGTCAAAGATCCCTGAGCTCTTAGTACAGATACCATATTACCATAAGCGTCGAGTTCTGTAATGAATAAATGAGAAAATGTACGTTGAACGAGACTGAAGCGTCGCGACGTCTTTTGCACAAAGTCAATTGTTTGGAAAAAATAAAAATACGATTAGAGTTCGCTCTAAAATGAAGTTACGTTTGATCGAAAGATAGATAAAATGTTTCTTTCCTGAACAATTTTTCATTTTATATTTAACGAGAAAACTCATCGAGTCAACAATCACATAAAAGTGAAATAAAATATGTACAAGATTTTAAATTCTGTTCGCATAACCTTACCGAGACATCTCAAGCACTTTCTGCATTCGTCCCGGGACATATCCGAGATCGATGGCCACATTTTTATTTCCCTACAGATTGTACACAATAATTCACGTTTAAATATTTTTTATCTGTCACGAGAAATCATCGAGGATTTTGTACACTAAAATTCGTCTCCATCGCTTCTTCTTCACCGCGCACAGCTCTCGACTCGTGCGACACTCGCTGATTTTTCGCGAACTTTGTCGTTTTGCAAGAGCATTCACCTCAACCGACAATGCGCTCTGTTTTATCAATCGATCTCATGGGATTCTTGTTTACCAACTAAGCGCTTCGCGGGCTCACATCCATCAACCCGTTGATGGTCCACGCACGGCGGAGGGTGCGCTCGTTGCTCTTCGAACGCGATTATAATACATACGCGTTGCATTACCTGTGACTGGCCCTTGACCATCGAATCGATAACCACGTAAAAAAAATATTCTTCCCAGCCGCTACTTTTGTCTCACTCTTACGAGTGGGAAAATTAATGATGTCTATCAATTGTTTGCTCATGACTGCACCATGCCGATACATATAAGTATGTGATATTTACGTTTACATGTGTAAAATTGATCGGAAAATAGGAAAAGGGAAATTTCATATCTTTTTCGACTTCAATTTTAAACCTTGAAGAATATAAAAAAATGATTGAAGAGATTTTTCGATTCAAAAATTGTACGCTATAGAGAGATACAGAGAATTTTCCATTTTCAAAATCAAGTAGATATATAATAATAATAATAAAATAAAATGGAGGATGAACAAGAATTACAAAGGTCATCAGAGCCAGCAGTTTTTTATTGGAGTGGAAAATATCACTGATATTTTATTTCAATATGATATCGATCACTCGACTGCCTCGGCAATCGTTGATCCCGATTTTTTCATGAAAGCGCACAGATATTTTTTGCTTTCCAGATTAGAAGAGCGAGAGAGAGTTAGAGAGAGAGAGAGAGAGGAGAGGCTGGCCACCAGGGGAAACGGTTCTCATTTTTCTAACGGGGCGTAAAATGCTCTGGATTCGAGCCCATTTACATTTCTTTTTTTTTTTTAATTAAAAAGAAGGAAAAAACTGTAAATACAGATTTACGACTGGATGCTTATTTTTGGTATCTCGGTCAATGCTTTCTCGACTGCGAAAAATAGTAAAGTAACAGAGATTAAAAAAAAGAAGTGAGTATAAGAAAAACCAAGGGAAGTACGAGTAAACGTGGAAGAAAAAAAAATTGAGCCGATCAAACGTGTTTCTCATCGTTCCTCGTTGTTTTTGGCCACGATTGTTGTTCGGTAGTGAAAATTCGGCGTTAAGATCGGACGCTGGGATTCGGAAGCAATTCTCCGCGAGCTTTTGCAGTGAAAAAGAAGCGCGAAAGAGAGCACGGGGGGCGGCGGGGGCTCTGTCGACGGATCGGCGCGCAGGACCAGTCGCTCCCGAGTGGGGAAGGAAGCGCAACGCACTGTGAGGTGTACGGCTCGGCGCTTGGACGTCATAGTCGCTCTCCGAGGACGCAGTTGAGTTACCGGTGTCGAATGGAACGTTCAATCGTGTCCTGCGGTATTTTTAAACTCGAATCGCGAAAATCCCGCCTGATCAAAAATATGCGCTAGTTTAACCTCAAATCCACCATACCTGAACGTTTTTCATTCACGCTTGAATTTAAATCCTCGAAAGAGATGAGAGTAGCGATAAAAAGATTTTTATCGACTCCCAAACGCGCTCTCGGTATTCGCAACGAGAGAAAAATACCGCAATTTATAAAAAGATTTTTTTTTACTCGGTAATCGAGTTTTTATCTCTCGCAGTGCAAGCGTGGCGCGAGAGTGACTCGAGCAACACGTGAAAACTCTCGCACTTGTAGATTTGCGGACTCTTGACCGTCCGTGTGACCTCTCTGTGCTTACAGTTTTCGTCGAATTTCAGCGAATAAACAATCGTGCCAAGTCGAACGAATAAAGATGGCCATAAAATAGCTGTCACTATTCTTCATTTTAAATCTTTCGCAGTTTTTTACAGAATAAAATATTATCGACACACTCTCGATGAAAAGTATTGAAGAATAATTTTGCCAACATTTTTCGAACGAAATCGAGAGATGCGTCTCGCGGACGAGACGCGTCGAGAGTGCCGGCGGGACTTGCTCCCGAATTCGATGATCTTCAGTTGATAAACCACGGTAAAAAATCTACGTATATCGAAAAAAAGAAGAAAAATAAGTATCAGAATCACCATAAAGAGGAAGGAAAAAATCGACAGGAGAATGAGAGTCGAGTCTCGAGATTTCGAGGCTCGAGCCACATCTCGATTTTTTATTTAGGTAAGTTTTTTTTAATAAATTTTAATATTTTTAAATTCACAATGGACATTTTTTGTATGCTCCGTCCGTTAATTTATCGTCTTTGTGCATGGAAAGTGAAAGCTAATTTTCTTGCTTTAGTAAATTTTCTTTTTTGGTTAACTTGAGGTCGTTGATTTATAAGAAACGTTCTCGTCAAGTCTCGTCTTTTTTTTCACCCTGAAAGGACGAGATGATAATTTTCTCCGGACACCTCGGGGCTGTTGGTCCAGATAACAAATTAGAAAGTTTAATGAGGAGATTTCATTGGAGCGGAGAGACGGAATCTATCGTGAATGAGATTGAATAGAGAGAAGAAGTCGAGTTAAAAGAGCGCGGATTAGGCGCTGAGGGTTCATTGACGGCGCTTATTTTTGATCCTTCGACCCCAAGATTATTTTTATTCATTTACGCGGTTTAATTCCAATTCCGACTCAATAGTTGCAAGCCAAATGAATTCTTGAGTTTTTCATTCCTCATTTTCCATGTGAATTTTTCTTCAACTTCATTTTTTTTTGTAATTTCTTTTTATGCTTGTACTTTTCTTTTCTACGCGCACGTTCGCCTGTTCTTTTTATCCTCGATATTAAATTCTTCCCTAGGCGAATTAGCAATTTTTCCTCCAGCGAACTGCGCGAGCCTCCTCGTATAACTGTCAAGTGTACCCGAGTACGGCCACGGCTAATTTCCGGCCAACTTTTAATTAATTGAATCCTCGGGATACGCAAACTCGGAACTTGGCCCCCGGCCCGATTGTCCGCGCGTATGCGTTTGTCTACTCGAGAAGACGAGACTTCGCACAAAAAACGATGGAATATAGCTCGATCGCTCACCTATGTCGAGTTATAATAATTAATTGGAACGTTATTTTCATTTGCTTTGATGAATTTTTATTTTTATTCAAGAAAAATCAAAATAAGTTATCGAAATATTGAACACATTTTTTTCAACAATAACTCTACAATTCGGGATAAACAGAAAATAAACAAAAATTTTGGTTTTGAAATGACGAATAATGAGAAATGTAATAACTCCATGATATTGTCGAAACGTTCACATAATATTTATTTATTAATAATTATTTCAGGTGGTGTTTTGAAGCTTTTTGTGAACGAATATTCGAACGAAGTTTTTACGATGTATAAATTATATGAAACTTGCCATTTTGTAAATAAAAAAGGGTAAACATATTTTTTAGATTTTAAGGCCCTGTTCGATCGGAAATTCTGTATAGATTCGATAATAAAAACGCTGATTATTTTGGGCGCAAGCCAAATCTGTACAGTAAAAAAGTCAATCAACCGATCAAAAAATTATTTTCTTTAACTTTTTACTGTGGATTTTTGGCTTGGGCCCAGAATAATCAACGTTTTCGTTGTCTATAAAAGTATCCAATCAAACATTGAATACAAATATTGTTACAAAATTTGATAGAATAATTTAAACATTTTTCGGTATTTCTGAAGAGGTTGAAAACTCGATTCAACAAATGATTCTATTTGACATGTTTCAAATAATTGAGCCGTAAACAATTATCAATGAATTCTTTAAGAATTATCTGAATACAGGATTATATATTAGATTGGATTAAAAATATAAACAAAAAAATCAGTATTTGAAAATTGTTTGAATTCCTGATAAAAATCTTTTATAACTTATTATTTATCCATATTTGGATAGCTTTGGTCTCGAGAATTAGTTTCATTTTACTCGTAAATTTCTGCATTCAAGGACACGTTTGATTTGAATAATTCCATGAGATTAAAAACAAATTACAAAATTAATTAACAAATATTTTATGCTAGAGAAAAAATATTTACATTTTTTTGACATTTTCCAATTTTTTATTCTCCATGTTTTACGTATATATACGGCTCAAAGGTAAAGTAAAACTTTGTAACGCTATAGAGTTTCACTACGTTCTTTACACTGTTTGTGTTTCATTTTTCTCGGAAGTCCTCTCAAAAGACTTAAAAAAAAATAAAAGTAACACCTCCACTTTTTTGTTGAAGTGAAACTTCAAAGTCTCTCGAAAGAAGTTTTAGATCATTAAAGAGAAATAAAATTATTACCTGGAACACGATAAATTAATATGGAAAACTTCGGGAGTAAAAAATTCGAGGAAAATAAAAAAAAATTCAAAAAATATGAAAAAAAAAATGAAACGAAGATCGAGAAGGGAGAACACATCGTTCTGGAAAAGCTGCGAGCTTACGACGAGGGCGATAAAGTGTGAACGTTGATGGATCGGTTCTGCTAACGAGCGATGCAACTTCTATTTATAAAGACGATGAAAAGGGAAACAGGAAACACGAACTGGCCGCGTTTTACGTTCTTTCTCTCGGTCTCTTGGCAATGTACGAGTTTATAAGCCCCAGTTTGATGGAATCTGATGGATGTAGATTATGTTGCCTCTGTTTATCCACTAGACTAACCAATAATTCCACCCGTTTCATCCCGTGACAACGCTTTCTCAGATTTTCTTTGTGCTCGCGATCGTTCGATCCACTTTTTATTTTATTTTACTTTTATTCCGTTTTATCATTATACTTTTAATCTATTTTTATCGTATTTTATATTTTTAATCATTCAAACGATTTTATTCTATTTTTCATTTAATTTTTCTATTTTCTTCATCTTTTCTTCAAGTATCATTTCTCAATTTTGCATTTTACTCTCATTTATTTAAATAATTGTTTGATATTGATTCATTTTGATCATTATTCCATTTTAAAATTACTTTTTTCTCTAGAGTTGAACTTATTATTCTGCACCTCATTATTCCAATTCTCTAGTCCCTTTTTTTACTCTCCGTTGCATTTTCGATTTTTTACGCTTGCATATAGACACCCTCGTTCTGTAATAAAGTCGGAAAAAAAGATTGAAATTTTCAGGAGCGTTGTAAAAAGTGACGGATTTGGCTGGTTGACGCACACCGTCCGATAGAAAGTCCCGTGATAGCCTCGATAACCGCCGGAAGCCGCGGAATACGTTTTCGCCTCCACTGTTATTCGTTTACGAGACTCGATCGATCCCGGCGCGCTGCGGAAACGCGATAAAGTCCTTTGTACCCGCGAAATGTTCGATTTACTTCGAAATTTCATACACCATGTTTTTCGCTTCTCATTTCACTCTCTACTTTATAACTTCATTTTTATCTCGTTTATTTTTACACATTATACTCTTTATATTTTGATTCCTCGATAAATTTATTCCATTACCTTTTTAATCATTGCTTTTCACTTTATTTTAAATTACTTTTGTTTCATTTTTCATCATTGTAATTCGAACTGGGATTGACGTTTTCATAATGAATTGTTGAAATGTATTTTTTCCTTCGTATGTTCAAGGCAAACACAAACTTGAATTCTCCATTGGAAACGATTTTTAATCTCGTAATAGATATTTGATGAGTTCTCGTAATTTATTTGATATCAATTTTGCTCAGATATTCATGACATGATATAATTTTAGAGATTTTTTATTACATTAAAAAAAATTGTCCGCGAATTTTTACCTTTTCCATCAACTTCTCAGTTTCTTAATATTTTTTGACTTAATTCAATCAAAGCGAAATAAAATTCCTTTCCTTTGCGAATATTTCGAAAACAATTTTTAATGAAAAAGAGACTTCTCGTCTTGAAAAAAAAGGTCAATTTTTTCACTCTCTTCTCAAGTACAGAAAATTAAATTTTTCTTTCACAAAACTTTCGCAAATAATATTCACAATGAGAAAGAAATCCTCGAAAATAATTAAAAACGTTTTTCCCATACACATTTGTAACTTTTACGCTATAATCTTCAATTTTCGAAAATTGAGTCAAAGTCAGTTCATTTAAATTAATCGAAAACGGAAGAGAGGCGTGTTGTTTAAATTGGTGGCCTATTTCCGGGGTTGACGAAATTCCGCAAGGTGAGAACGCGGCTCGTTAGACTCGCAGCATTTTCCCGAATGAAATTCGCGCACCGGAGGCGAAAGGCAGAGCGAAAGGAGATTTTAATTGGAAGAAACAAATCTCCCGTTCCTCCCTTTTTTTCCTTGTTCGCTTGTGGATCCTGCGCGTGGCCCCGATTCCCGATGAGCTGAGCCTCCGGGTTACAGGCGGGATCGCGATCATTCGCGTCACGCGGAGACTCGTCACGGACTCTCTGCGACGTTTATTCCTATTTTTATTATTATTATGATTATTATTATCATTATTATTTGTCTTTTCCAACCGGCATTTTTTTCTCTCGCATGGCAGTAACTAATCTGTGTGCCACGAGGCTCGCGATGTTGATTTTTTAATCGGAATGCTCAGTAAAAAGTTCTCACGATGATGAAATTATTTCAGAAGCACTTTGATGCTGCTTTTTATTCGCTCTTACTCATTTCACAGAATAATTTCTCACTCTCTCTCTCGACAGAGAATATTGGATGATGGAACTCTGCCAATGCTGTAAATTCTTTTTCGTATATATGTATATAGAATTCGTTATAAGATCCGGCGAATTTTGATCGAAATTGAGGAAGATACGTACAGCGCTCCGATGCCCTTTTTCCTTCTCGGAGCGAGAACGAAATAGCGGAATTCAGTCTCGTTATTTTCTTTGCTTGTTGTATCTTCATGTAGTCGAGGATCTTCCGGAAATCAAACGGGAACGAACAAAAGAGATCTCGGCCGAAAATAGATGTAAGAAAGGAGAAACACAGAGAGAAAGAGAAAAAGAGAGAGAGAATAGAAAAAAAAGATGAAAGGGAGAAAACGAGTTAGATACGCAGAGGAAGAGAAAGAAATAAGGAGGAAACGAGACTCTTGGGTCGCGACACTTGCACCGAAGAATCTTCGCCATTGTTTGGAAGATAATTAGCGTCATCCAATTAGGCAGATCGAGGGGTGAGACTCGGCGTGTCACGCCGCAGAGGGACAAAAAATGTGAGAAAATCATAGCGCGCGAGGAGAGAGAGAGAGAGAGAGAGAGAGAGAGAGAGAGAGAGAGAGAGAGAGAGAGAGAGAGAATGAGCCCGCTCCGCTCGGGGCCAGTGCTCTCCTAACGATCCTTATTCCGAATAAACGCAACCGAAAGCTTCGAGCTTTCCCTCTGCTCGTATTGTCCCCTCATTTTTTTTTCCTCTTTCTTATTTCTCTTTTTCTTCCCGAATAATCCTGGCCTTTCCGAGCCGTAGGAAATTAAGTAATTGATGGCCACGGGATTAGACCGCCCCGGGCTCCGAGAGCTTTCCGCTGAATCTCTCTGTCCAAGAGGAACGTACGCTCCGCGCGCGGCTAATCGCGGGTATATGCATGGAAATGAGTTTCCCTCTCCTCAAAAATCATATTCACGGTGGGCTTGGAAATTACATCAAAGTTTAACATTCCGTTTCACCGGAAAAGTCCTTTATACGTTTCTTTGACGGTGCGATTACTTTGTCCCTTTAAACATTTCTAAAATATTCTAAACAGGGGTAAAAAGTAGAAATAATTTAAAAATTCGTATTATATAAAAGAGTTGCAGAGGAAAATAAAAAATGTTTTGTGCACGATTAAGCATTTGTGTTCAGTATATAATTCTTGTCAGAAATTATTTTTTTTTATCGTAAAAATTGTCGTACATTCGGATAGTCGAATTTTTATCTAATAATATAATTTGAAGTGACATACTTGATGACCTACGACAATTTTAATAACAATTATTATATTAAATATTATTTATATAACAGAATCGTAACCAAAATTGTATTAAATTTTTTATTACATGTTTTTCTACATATTTATTCGACTCGTAATTACATGAACAAAAAACAGTATTATAAAGAACTGTCGGCGAAAAATGTATGTACGTCTGAGCGAAAAAGAACGAAAGTCAGAAAAACTGTAAAGGTCGCCTCTGACCTTTCTTTGCCCACTGGTTTTGACCCAGCCCTTTAAAAATTCGCATCAAAAAATTTGAAAACATGTTGGCTCGAAGGTACACGTCTGCACTTTTAAAAAGTGAAAGTGCCAAATGCACAAAGGACCGAAAAAGGTTAAATATTAGCCTCATTCTTTAATATATTCGTTGAGTTTTTGCTTTTGATCCTTATTTTCTTGAATGTCATTCCAGTATTTGTAATCTATGTACAGTATGTACATTGTACGATATACACGCTAAGAATACCAAGACTCAGAATGATTTACAAGAACGTACAAAAAAATTCGCCCCTCAAAGTGAAACGAGAGCTGCACGTAAACAAGACAACATATAGCACAGAATAAATGAATGCACAATGCAATAAATACAGGGTAAATGAATTTAAAAAAATAGTTTAATAATTCTGGTTGTAAGTAAATAATAAAAAATGAATAAATACGTGAATTATATTGAGATAAAATATATAAAGCGAAAAAAGAAGCGCAATGGCTTTTGTAAAAAAAACTGGATTTCATTTGATGTAGGGTTATTATGGAATGTTTCAGAGTTGAGCTGCAGGAAGTAGAGCTTTTCCGAGGCATGACTCGTACGGACGAGTGCCGATCGAGCAGCTGACACTCGACTGGTGAGGATTTCGTTTCCTCTCTCGATTCTCTTTTACTTTCGCGACGACGAAGAGTGTGTATGCAGGTCGCTCCTCTCTCTTTTCGTTCCGCCCTTCGCGATGAGGCTCATTCCGCGGGTATTATGAGAGAAAACCGTCGAATCTCTGGAGAGAATGCACGCGATAGTCCCGCGCAGAGCGCTCGACCGCGAATTCATCTTCATAAATATTCAATGGGAAAATCCACCGCCTTCGAGCTTCTTTTTTTCACTCTTTTCTCGCTTTTTTTTATATACTTGTATACATATACATATATACTCGCATGCAGCTTTTGCTTCTTTTTTACGGTGCACCGGGTGTCTCGCTTTAAATATTTCACCCGCGAAATATTTATCTTCCAGAAATTTGTCCTCCGAGAGACAAAATGAAATTTTAAATGCCGCATAAAATAGAATTTATATGAATTTTTTAATTGTGCTTCATACTTTATTCAATCGACTAGCATCGAAATAAAAAGTGGTAATTTTGCACATATTAAATACAGAAAGATAATAAATATTTTTGAAAAAAAAACTATAATTTATTACCGAATATTAAAATTAAAGACCGTGAACACTTCATATTTTTACGATGCATCCAGATGAGACTTTTTTTCGTTGAAAAATTTAAATAAACGTACAGTTAAGGGGTCTTGGTCTTTTTATTTCATACAGGAATAATTTTTCAATCTCAGACATATTCTCGGTGAAATATTTCGAGTCATGGAGAAGATTGCGAGACACCTCGTACGGGAGCTCTTTTCTTGCGCCGCTTCAACCCGTGCACTCTGACCTTTCGCCGCTGCCATTTTTCCCACGACGAGACAGGCCACGTCCGACTTGAGGGATGCATTTTTTGCCCGATCGCGGGTTGGAAGGTTCGACACGACTTGCGACTCGCTTGTCTCTCACTCGCTTCTTCTTCTTCTCGCAACGCTTTTTTTTGGCCCTGCATTTCTCTCGGACGCTCCCTGAGGATTCTCGAGAGCGATAAATTTCACGGAAGAGACGCGTAGATTGCTCGTCCACGAAAAATAAAAAAATATGAGAACGAGAAGCAGACTAGAAAACAAAACTAGAGACAGGAAATAAGAAAAAAAATATTCCAGATATAAAATTACAAAGAGGAAAAAAATCAAAAAAATAGAAGGGAAAACAAATTTCTTGTTCTAGATGAAAAGTTAGCGAGAAAAAAAAACACGAAGGACAAAAATAAAAAATTTTTTTGATAGAACACTGAACAATGAATTGTATAGGGGAAAACATCATTAAGAATCTAGTTGAAGGATTAGCTGGATGAAAAACTATTGAAAAATAGTAGGAATAAAAAATGGGGAGAAAATAAGATTCTGAAAAGTTGAAAGGATATAAAAGAAGTAGGTGGAGTCAAATAGCACCTTTCTGATTCTATTTTGCAGCGGAAGGCTCCGTCCGTGATTGAAATCGAAGTAGATGAAATTGGTGAAAGAAGAAAGAGAGAGATGCCGGGGTCGGAAAGGGTTTGAGGAGGCCCTGGGATAGGATCGATCCGGAAGGAGTGAAGAATCCTCGGAGGAGGCCGTCCGGACAAATTGGCCGAGTTAATTTGATTTATGGATGGAAAGTGGTGAGGAGGAGGAAGCGAGGAGGCTTGGGACAAGCACAGAAGGGCCAGCTCGCAGCGATAATGACGTCCGTGACGACAGGTGGCAGTCCGGCGTTGCTCCATCGTCCTATCCTCGCCCCGCACTTTGTCTTACGCTCCGCGACCCTCGAACAGGATTCCGAGTCACGGGCGGGCGCGACCTCATCGGTCGTTCGCTTTCACGCTCTCGACATGGACCAAAAATCACTCAGGTGAGCTTTCGCTCTCTCTATCTCTCTCTCTCTCTCTTTCTTTTCCTACATCTCATTTTTATCTCTCTCTCTCTCTCTCTCTCTCTCTCTCTCTCTCTCTCTCTCTCTCTCTCTCTCATTTTTCTCCTTATCGCAATTTCTCTTTATTCCGTTTCCTCCTGATTTTCCACCCGCGCTCCTCCATCCATCGCACTTGTTTCCTCCTCTCACGATTTCTCTCCGATTCCCACAATCTCCTCGTTAGCTCGTGACAGAAACTGCTCGAGCATTCGATTGACAGTCCAAGCGCACAATTGAGCTAGGATCGTGCCTCGAGAGCGGCAAACACGTCGAGTTAATGCGTCCCCGATGGAAGAGCCTTCCGCGGTCGAAAAAATTCACGCGGTTTGGCTCGAGCTTCCGACTTGTTCCTTCTCCCCGTTCTCTCCGATCCGAAAACTTCCTTCCTCACGGCGAAGGGCAGAATTCGCGAAAAATGTAGTTAACCGCAATGAATTTTTCCAAGTAGGGATTTTCAGTGCTTGGGAATTTCATTCTAGATGGATTATCGTTTTTTTTTACTACTTTCCGACAATCGTTCTTGTTTCAAAATTGTTCAAAATAATACTTGTTACTAATGATGTTTATTTTTTATTTTCTAATTTAAAAAATCGCGCCGCTAACTTTATTCGGAAAATTTAAGGGAATTTTTTCGACTACTCTTTTTAAAGCAAATCTAAAATTAAAAAAAAGAAAATTTAAAGTTCTCCTAAAAATATGCGACTAACAAAAGCAAAAAAATCAATGAAGCATAGCAGAAAAAAATATAGAAGAAATATAATTGAAAGTAAAAATATTTCGTATTATTATTTGCTGAAACATGTGGGCCGTCAAAATTGACCAATAAATTATTCTGATTTTTATTTATTTATCCAACAGTTTGATGCATGTATGAAAAACGGAAGTAAAATCATGAATATTTCATGAGCACATATTTGTTTTGAGATCTTGCTAAATTCACTGTTTCCATATATGATTGAATAAAAGCGAGTAAAAGACGAAATACAAAAAACATTAAGCACAAATGTATCATTATGATTATGCGAGAGATTCTGAATCGACCAACAAATTTTGTGAAAATAAAAACATTCATCACCGCGAATGAGAAATAAAAAATTGAGTATATAACCCAGAAAAACACGAAGTAAAAAACACCGGAGTTATGAATATTTCGTAATGAATGGACGAGCCCTTGAATGGGAAAACTGTCTTTGTGTAATTCAAAAAAATTTATTGCACGAGGAACAAAAAAAATATAGTAAAAAACGAGAGAAATATGAAGTACAGAGTACACGAAGTACAAATATTCAGTAATGACGAGGAAGCTTTCCTCGAAACGGAAATAAAATCGGAAAGAGGTCGCGTCACGGTTGTCCAGTGATACGAATCGAGTCCGGTCGGACGCCGGCGTGTCCGGCGAGAGCCAATTATTCTCGTGAAAGCTCGGCGCTCTCGCAGGGTCGTGGCTCGTGCAATAATTCGGGCATTGAGGCTGTAGGACGAAAATGGGGAGAATATTGGGTAGAGACGGGAGAGCGGGGACGTGGACGAGGGCGAAAGGGAGTGAAAACCTGATGATACATGGAAGATTTGGCAAAGGTACAGCGGGACCGGTGGCAGACTGACGGCACCGAGGATGTCGCTTCTGGGACGTCCGATAAACTACAGAGCAACGCGCCGGGACGCTCGCTATCGGAGAATCCAGACGAGCTTCTATAATTTCCTGGAACGACCCCGAGGCGTTTACGCCATCACGTACCACATGCTCGTGTAAGTAAACATCCCCCCGACTATATACCAATTCGGACTCCATTCGACCTCATGAAAAACAACTGTTGTTCCAAATTTCGTTTCAATCGATCCTCTTCCTATCTACGTAGCTTGTAGGATTTATTTTATAGCTGGTAAATTAATGAATTGCTGTTATTCTTGGAACCAACCGGATGTTGTCATCAAAAAGTCAGCTTCGAAAAAAGAGGGAAAAGCTTTCGAAGCTTAATGTTTTTCAAATTTTTTTTTGACCTACATGAGAGACATTTCTTTATTTAAAATTGTTAGTAAATTATTGAGAAAATAGTTAAAGAATCTGAGAAACGTCAAAAATGGGCTAAAAAATGTGATAAATGATTTGCAGTTCGCTCAAGTAATTATGTATTTTTCCTATTTTGGTAACAATATCAATTACAATTTTAAGGAGATTAATAAAATAATTTCAACAATTAGAATTGTTGCAAAATGTTGGAAAAATATTACAAAAGTTTGATTTTTTCTTATCATCTCAAAGGTACTTTAAATTCCTTCCTAATATTTTACTCAAATGGCAATTTTTTATGTTGCCACGCGTGAATCTTGAAATTTTCGTCTATTTACTGTGGTATACAAAAATTGTTAACTTTATCCAGTAAAAAATGAAAAAAAGCTGCATTTATCGAAAGATATTTTCGCTATTTTTTGTCCAACAGATTTTGCATGGTCTTCACGTGCCTGGTCCTTTCGGTCTTCAGTACGATAGACGAGTACGAGAAGGACGCAGGTTTGCTTCTCTACTACATGGAACTCGTTGTCGTCGTCTGGTTCAGCCTCGAATTTTGCTTCAGGTTAACTTGTTTCCTCAATCTACGTACGTATACTCTTTCAACGATCGATTCTGTCCACGTCCGTCCGAATCGACGATTTTTATCTCGGATGTCGCGAGGAGATAAAATTCTACATTCATTTTTTTCAATTTTCCCTATTCTTTTTTATTTTATCTTTACTCCTGGCCCTCTCCCTGAGACATATTTCATGGAAAAATCCTTTACGAAAAAATATGGCCTTTCTCCCTTGTAATCGAGAATAATTTTTCCAGTTCAGTGAAACGAAAAAAATTTCTAGTTCATCGACAAACATTTTTATAGCCCATCAGGACCGTTTGCGAAACCTGGCGATGTAGGCAAAAATGGCTTAGCCCCACTCCGTGACTGTCCGTCGCATGAAAAAGAAAGAAAAAAAAAATCCGGAAAATTGAAAAATTAAAATCTCAATTCTCGGAGATAAGAATTTCTCTCTGATGAGAATTTTCGACAAATTTTTGAGGAGAACGAAATACATATAGGAGAAAAACTTAAAAGAGGAGCAAAAGGAAAAGTGAAAAAGCTCGAAAGGACGTCGATCGATCGATCGAAGACTCGGCGGAGCCTTCTCACCGGAGTCTTAATTTTCCAGACTGTGGTCTTCCGGATGCCGTTCTCGGTACCAAACGGCGGTCGGTCGTCTCAAGTTCCTCCGACGGCCCTTCTGTATAATAGGTGAGCGGAGAACGACCCGGATCCATTTTTTCATCATCAAATTTCCTATTTTTCGAGTTTTCATTATCTCGTTGAAGTCTGCATCGTCTCTAAACAAATAAACAAAAAAGATATAATTTTTTGTTTTCGAAATAAATTTTTTATAATATCTTTCTTTCAATGATACATTTTTTAAACATTTTATTCCAAAGATTTTTTGATTAACAATTTAAGAAAAACCTGATTTCTAAATTTTATAATGGATATAATGAAAATACTTGAGTAATAAAATAATAATAATAATTTACAAAGTAAAAAAAATTTTACAAAAAATCTCAAGACGTTATTCCAAGAATTTTTTTTCTTGCGATGCAATCTTGAACGAGAAACTGGTTTTTGGTTAGACGTGATAACGATAATGGCCAGCATCGTCGTGTTGGCGATGCGGAGCAGCGGTCAGGTGTTCGCGGCGAGCGCATTGCGGGGTCTCCGATTCTTCCAGATTCTTCGAATGGTCAGGATGGACCGTCGCGGAGGGACGTGGAAGTTGCTCGGAAGCGTCGTTTACGCCCATCGCCAGGTTCGCACCGTTCCAACGTTTATCCTAACGAGACATTTCGAAAAAAAAGCAAATAAAACGCAAAGACGAATCCTTCGTTCAACCGTGAACCTCACGTTTTTCAGGAACTCATAACGACCCTCTACATCGGATTTCTCGGTCTCATATTCGCGAGCTTCCTGGTCTACCTCGCCGAGAGAGACGACGAGCACTTTAACAATTTCGCCAAGGCACTCTGGTGGGGCGTGGTGAGACTATTAAAAAAAAGAGAAAGAGAAAGACAGAAGAGTGCCTCCCCTCACCCTCTGTACGCTCTCGCAACTCTCCAACTAAATTAAACGTTTTACGTTTGACTATTTACATTAGAACTCGACTGAGAAATATTTTCTGTGTATTTGGAGAATTTAAAATGAAAAATCAAAATGTTATTTCTTTACTCAAATTTGCGTTGGCTTAATGAGAATAATTGCTGAAAAATGAGAGCACGAGATGAAAATGATTACAATTAATTAGTTAAATAATTAAAATTAAAAAGTTAAATAATTACTCAACTTTTGTTTTGTAATCTGTAATAATAATAACTTGAAAAAAAAATTTTATTTCGAATTTAAAAAATTATCTGCTCGTAATTCGATGCGAGAACATTTTTCATCATCAAGGTGAGGACTTGATAAAGAACGTTAAGTAAAATAAAAAATATCGGTGAATCAACAGTCGAGCGAATAGAGGGTTGCAAGGGAGGTAGGAAGGGGCTTCGATTTGGCAGGAGTCCACACGTGAGCCGATAAGAGGAAACGGTTTGGCAAGCCTTTTCTCAGGAATATGAGAGATGAAAAAAGATTTCGTATCCGGTTTGTTCTCGGTTCGTTGCCACTTCGACGGAGGACAGATTACCCTGTGCACGGTCGGATATGGGGATGCAGTGCCCAAAACTTGGCAGGGAAAAGTTATCGCTTCCTTTTGCGCTTTGCTCGGGATATCCTTCTTCGCCTTGCCAGCGGTAAAAATATTCCTTGGATTGAGATTATTCATTTAAATAATCATACTTTACTTTCAATTAGTTGTGTAGGAGGTACTTGCATGATCATTACGACATAATATTTTTCCACGTGTTTTCACGTATAAGAAAAATCATCAGATTGAATTTTCAAGAGACTTTTTTAAAAAAATACTCTGGTCACATTACATGAAAGTACTGTGTTATTTTAAAAATAAAAGTGAAAAATGATAAGAACTGTTTCATGAAATTTTTCATAAAATATAACCAACTTTATTTTTTGAATATTTGCAAGTAATATCAAAAGAGCCTTGAAGACAATTATTATTTTTTAATATTTTATTTGAAGTTGAGGAAATAATTTAGACATTTTTTTCTGTAGGGTATCCTGGGCTCTGGGTTCGCATTGAAAGTTCAGCAGCAGCAAAGACAAAAACATATGATAAGGAGACGACAGCCTGCGGCGAGCTTGATTCAGGCACTCTGGCGATGTTACGCTGCCGACGAGCACAGTGTGAGCGTGGCGACGTGGAAGATTCATCAGATACCACTCTCCAGTCCGCCAAGGTAAAACATAATTCATAAAATACATCCTTGGTTTACAAAATGTTGAAAATAATTTCTAATTTTTCAAAAACGTTTGTTTATCCTCCTCTGTCCATAGTCGAGCGTCTTCGAGCTTTAAGCACAACGCGTCATTCGTCAGCAGATTGCCAACGATCAGAAGGCACAAGAGCACGTCTCTTCACAGTCCAAGCGGTCACAAGACGGCCGGTCAGAGCTATCACCGACCCACTGGATCGAGGGCCTTCACTGATCTCATTGCATCCGCTGAAAATCTTGGTCGGTTTCTTTAGTTTACCAGTCTCGTTAAATTTTACACCGTTAGTGAGATTAATAACATTATGAACTATTTTTACTTGTTCTCATTCTCATTTTATTTCTGCATTTTATTTTTTATTCATGGAGAACAAAAATTTTTTCCTGGAGTATTATTGTGATTATTCTGATTATTTCTAAAGAAGCTTTTTTTGCTTCCAGGTGCGAGTAACAATAACCACGGTAACTGCAACGACAACAACGAAATTACAATGGGACCGAAAAACCTCAATGCGAGCTATTCGGAGGACTCGGTCGCCGAAACGGCATTGTCGAAAAAAAATTCGGATGGTCAGTGTTATTCCGGATCCATTCAATGTTGTGATTATTATCATTGTTCTAATTTTATATTCCATTATGATTATGTGTTGTTGTGAAATATTTATACTATTCTAGTTATTTTAATCGTGGCGTTTTTTATGCTAATAGACGAAGAGGAAGAACCGCGGTGCGTTCATCTCACGACAAAACACAAAACAGCGATACGAGCGATTCGCAAGGTGAGTCATTGTCCAATAGAGATTGAAGAAAAATTAATTCGTATGAATTACAGTCTATCGAGTGTGCATATTCTCTGTCTCCATATTTTCTCTCTCTCTCTCTCTTTCTCTCTTTAATTCTTTCTCTGTCTGTAAAATTGGTTGTTGGATGAGTAAGGGCAACTGGAGAAAGAAAAAAATTAGAGTTGGACAAAGGTTCTTATCGTTACTTAGTATGTTTGTGTATCGTGATCCCGTAGATTGTGCCAAAAAAGGACAAAAAAAATAAGTACGTGCCATATACGATAAGATTAATTTTTTAACAATATAATCTCATTCTCATTGGATAAATATACTGTTTTTATAAACTTTTCTAGGACGAGGATAAATATTTGAAAAAAATGACGAGAAACGATTTATAAACGAAAAAACAAGGGAAGAAAAATAACTTGATTTGAATCAGACAAGCCCAATTTTCTTTTTTGTAGATTTTCTCGATTCGTTATCGCGGCAATCGACGGTTTCGACTCGATCGGGCGAATTTTCCGGGCGGATTGGTCGGAGTAGTCGAGAGTGAGGGGAAAGAACGCGACGAGTTCGAGAAAGTGAAAGGGAAGCGAACGGGAATTTCCAACTTGTCGTTTGTTCCATTGTCGGGGTCCTCGGGCGGAAGAGAAATGACGAAAGAGTTTTCGAGCGTCATAAAGTTCGAGAGGAGAAAAGGGGAAAATGAAGAAAGAAAAAGGGACGAGGAGAGACCGTTGAACTCGATTTCCCTCTGAGGATTCGCGCGTTCTGGCCCTTTCACTCTCGAAGGGATGAAAAGAAAATGGAAATAAGGGCGCTCGATCAGTTGACAAAAAGGGCAAACAAGCTTGAGGGTCGCGGCGCGTATTTTTCATTCAGATTAGAATTCTCATTGATGGACGAGCAGCTTTTATCTATTATTTTATCATTAATACCGTTGTACCTCAAAATTATTCAACTCACCAATAATTTTTTGGCTTCGTCTGATACTTTTTTTACATGTAAATAGCAATTAAATTATAATAATTATCCCGAAATTAAGTTCACCAATTTAAAAAAAAATCTCAAAATTGAAAGTGAATCCAGATCATTAAAAATAACAAATTCATGAATAGAAGTAGAAATTTTTACGATACATCCGTTTTTCGATTTAATAAGTCAACAAATTGTTTCGTTTAGTAAAAATTAATTTAAAAAATAGTAAGAATATGGGAATATCTAATTATAATCTGGTGTGTGTGTATGTGATGCTTCTCGTATCAGATGAAGTACTTCGTGGCAAGACGCAAGTTCAAAGAGGCTCTCAAGCCGTATGATGTTAAAGACGTGATCGAGCAGTACAGCGCGGGCCACGTCGATCTCATCAGCCGCGTGAAAAATATTCAAAATAGGTATCCCAAAAGAAAGAACGCAAAAAGTGCCTGCGTTCCATTCTCTCTGTCTTTTCTCTCTATTTATATTTTTCTCTCTACTTGTACTTCGCTACACACTTTCTCACATCTCTTCTTCTCTCTTTTATTCTCGTCACTGCTACTAGCCCGTAGAGATTGAATTTTCCTCACTCTCTTGTTTCTCTCACCACTTTGACCGAACATGAAAGGGCTCGCAGGTGAATCCGTCTGCGAAAAAAAGCTTCCAGTGTGTCCTTTCGCGACACTCGGTCGTTTTTCCTCGATTTTTAATCACCTCATGCAGAAATTTATGCGAATAATTATGCAGACAATATATTGCAGTGAATGTGTCGTAAATATGCAAAAGATCGAAGTAAAATTTAGGGAAAAAACTTTACCTCTTTTTTGTTACTTAAAAAAAGTTTCTTCTTTAAGGTTGCATGGGAGGCATTTTCCAAATGATTTCAAGTATCCGAAGCTCTATTACAATGTTCAAGAATTTTTAAATTATGCACTAAACGGTTTTAAAGTAATTTAGATTACATTAAATTCAACGTACTTGTACATTATGTATAAAATTCGTATACTTCACACTGGATATAACCAAAAATTATAAAATCGTCCACCAACTTGTTTTATTACACGAGTTCAAAGATTTAAAAATTTTAAAACGATTCATTAAAATTGTTTTCTTTCAGTCATCAGACGATGCTCATCGTTCCCTAGATAGCGAATTTATCACAAAATACAAAATCTAAATTTTACCAATCGATAATAGAAAAACAATTTTTGCCTATTATCGTCCATCCCATACAGCCTTGAGGTAACTTTTTTATTAAATTTATTTTCAATCATGTTTGTATCCTCGTTGAAAAAACTGCATGTAACCGATGATTTCACATGTCATACAAAAAATATTTGAATTTTGAAAAGTCCGAAGAACACGTGTTCTTTGATAGATGACGTTTCGGACCCACGTGCACGCCGTTCTTTTTTTTGTTCCATTTTTCCCAGACAATATTGTGGGCTTTGGAGCGCTCTTGAAGGAGGAAAAAAGTTGGTGCAGTCTGGTGAAATTGCAAAATCGAGAAAATACCGAGAGAGGAAGAGCGAGAGTAAGGGAGGATAATGACAGCGAGGAAGGCACGACGGAGCCTTCGGTGACAGGGTCAATCTCGTACAAGAATAATATCATAGAGTTTGAGGACGTTGCTGTTTCTTTTTCTCTCCCCCCTGTCCCTTTACCTGCCTATATATCTCTCTCTCTCTTTCTCTCTCAACCGACAGATCGATTACCCGCGACCTACTTCCCTTTTCCTCCTTCTCTCTCTCTCTCTCTCTCTCTCTCTCTTTCTCTTTCTCTCTCGTACGCGCGCGCGAATTTCGCTTTTAATCAGCGTCCGGAGCGTTGACAGGAAGTTTACCCTCAATCCGGAGAATTCTTCTGAATTTACTTACCCGCGTAAACGTCCCGAGTTACAATCGATCGATTCGAACGTTTACCGATGACGCTCTCGCCTCAATCGGGCTTTGAACTCACGTTTTCCTCTCGTCTGACGTTTTTCACGTTTTCCTTACTTTTTTCAAACTTCTATTTACTATCTGACAAAATGCATTTATCAATAAAAATTTTATTTCAATACTAAAATCCTTATCGTGACATCCGGAAGCTCGATTTTCACAAGTTCACTTCTCACTTGAATTTAAATGATTTAAAAACTTTAATTTTATATATTTTACTAATAGGTAACGTCATAAATAAAAATTAATACCATACCGTGTCAATTAAGTCCTATGTTACGAGGAATTTATAAAATTTGAAAATTATGAACATCGCGCGATAATGACACCCTGATGTGTGTGGAAATTTACCTTATTTTATATTTCAATCAACTTTCACGTTAATCATCATTTTTATCACTAATTACGTATCGACAGCACATAATTAACTTTCAATCTACCGTATCATTTGTTGTACATCATTCCGTAATAGTATAGTTATTTTAGTAGTTTTTTTTGTATAACCTTTTTTATCGTTGTACTGTTAAATTGGTTTAAAAAGCTCCCAAGTCGTTGAAGGTCCAATTCTCCCATTTCCAATATTAAATGAATTGATTTTTTATTACAAATTTGGCACGTTAAGAGGTAATTGGTAATATGTATATCAACAAGTACGATGAGGATATTCGTGTACGTACGTTGAACGTAAATAACAAGAATTACACCAAACTACCAAGTCGGTTACTCAAGAATTGTTTAAATAATGTTTCAAGTAGAAAGTCAAATAAATCGTGACTTTAAGAATGTAATTAAGAAGATTGGAATAAAAAGTAGCAGGGTAAAGATAAGAAAGATTCGCAGAGTTTTTCCGCTGGTATATAGTTATGCGTTGCTCGCAACCCTCCCGGATACGTAGGAGAATCTCAGGGCGCCTTCTCTCCTTTCTTACTTCCCCGCTCGCAACTATTTATCGTCCGTAAATAATTTATCGCCCGTAAACTCTCGACTGTAAATACAGAGAGGAGAAACCCAGATTTGTTCCGTTGGTCAGTGTCGCTCGTCCGCATCGAGAAAAGAGCGCGGAGACGCGAAGACGAAACGGGGCGAAAGGTCCGAGGAAAAAAAATGAATTAAGGAGCAAGAAAACGAGGAAAAATTCGTTTCTTGGACCCGCTCCATTTTATTCTTCCCGTCTCTGCATATTGAAGCACGGTATGCTCCGAGAGAAAAACGATAAAAACTGCCTTGAATGAAAGAATGAGATTAATACCAGAAAAAAAAATTTGCAGGGAAAACGATTTTATTTAACTTGATCAAGGATACAGTAAAACGTGGAAATGAAATTTCATAGTTGTTTCTTCGGTATAAAGATTCATTGTGTATTTTTTTGTTTTTTTTTTTTTTATATTGAGTGACGATATTTTTGTTTTATTAAGAAATTATGAGAAAATAGTGACAAGTTATTTAAAAACGTTTTACAATGTTCAGAGAAAATTGGTGATTGAAAATTATTATTAATTTTTATTCTCGAATTTTTTTGTAAAAAAATTTTTTCCAATTTGATGAAACATTCTGATGATTCCGCAACTTTCGATCCCCGACGTCGAAATACGCGTGTGAAAATATCCATTTGGATACACCCGAGGATATTTTATAATTGGATAACAATTATGTGTCGACGAACAATGAATTATGAAATACACTAAAATTGCTTTTAACTCCAATACAATAAAATATCTGTACTCATATATTTCCTTCAATATGTGTGTAATATATTGCGCCCTTTGTTCTTGAAACAATTGGCTTTATATTCAATATTTCTAAATTATCACAACTTGGCAAAATTTCCTTTATGCTAATAAAATCACTTTCGACCTTTCATAGACTTTACCTCGTAAATTGATTTCTCAAATTCTCCGGGCTCGTCACAAATACTAATATGAGCAGTTATTATGATGAATTCAATATACATTTCAACAAATTGATATCGAATTGCTGCTGAGTACTTCGGACATAATATTTCACAGTTATTTCGCCTCGAGATATTTTTCGCGGATGTTCCGCCTAAATTATTTATTAATTAAACGTCATTCTCGTGCAATTACAAAATTGGCGACAAAATTTGAAATTGCGTATCTTATACAATTTCGGATTTAAAAAAATTTTAATTATTAAATATTGCAGTAATGTTTGTAAATTTTCAAATCCGTATAAGCTTTCAATCACCAATTTTTCTTAATAAGTGGAGAGTAGTTGGAGTATATTTTGGGTTGAATGATGAGAAGAAAAGGAGTTAAGAATTGTTGATGGAAGAGTGTCGAGTAGTATGTACGGCCTGTACTGTGTACTTCGCAGCTGAAGTACTTCGTGGCCCGCAAGAAGTTCAGAGAAGCTCTGAAACCTTACGACGTCAAGGACGTGATCGAACAGTACAGCTCTGGGCACGCGGACCTTCTGAACCGCGTACGAAACCTCCAGTTCAGGTACCTCGCACTTTCATCCCTCGCCTGTCTCCCAAATCGTTTCCTACCTCTCAGCATTTCTCTTTTGTTGTCTCTCAACCTTTTCCGGGCACTTCTCTCACGTTCACACTATCTTTGAAAAAAAAAACGAGATAACGAATCTTCGTTAGTAATTTCAGTTCAATTTTTATCAAAATAAAAATGAAGAACGATAAAATGTTCCATATTAAATAGTTTCATGTATTTTCTATCAATTATTACAAAACGGTTAATGTTTCTATTTTGAAATATATTAATTTAAAAAAAAAAGATTTACTGGACACTTTGGTCTCTTTTTTATTTTTGAATTCGATTTACTGCACGCGTCAAACTTTTCGACAATTTTCTGTTAAAGTGAAGTTGAAAAGAAGTTACAAAGCTTACTCACAAGTCCTTTTTTTCTCATTTTGTCATTATCGTCATTTACTGTTTAGTGTCTCGTTATCGACATTTTTCAATTTTTTTTTTTCAAGTTCCTTTTTTTCGTTTTTCACTTCACTTCCAGTTTTGCTCGACGAAAATGCTTGAAAAATGTTATCTCGTGCAATTCTGCACTCTGTGTCTATCTTCTCTCCTTCGCTCTGTAAATACGGACTGCAAATTTGTAAATATACGAATGGTAGTCAGCTTGCCTCTGTGTTGCGTGCGAGTAACGAAAAAAAAGCTGTAAAAAAAAATAAAAATAATGTGACGAGGGGGAATTCGGGGCGAGGGTCCCCAAGACGGAACGAACGATTCGTCCAATGTTTTCTGCGCAGATTAGACCAGATACTCGGTAAGCAGGGCTCCAAGGCGAGAGATGTTTACGCTTCGAAGATCTGCTTAGCTTCGAGGGTCGTCAAAGTCGAGAGACAGGTGAGAAAATACATTTTTTTTTATTAATGATCGTGGACCTTCATTTATATCTTGTCAAAATCTATTATACTGAGATAATAGTTTTGTGAACAATCATATAATAATCACTTTCATATATCGTATTTTCTTTAATTAAAGAAAATTGACAATGTGGCACAAATATTTATTTTTTGAACATTTTATTTTTATTAATTTTCTTACACACAAAAACAAAATATTTTCTCTCAAGGTTGACGATATCGAGAAGAAATTGGATCAGCTAATTCAATTATACATGGAGGACCGTAAGAGGATCCTGACGTTGCCTTTAGGGGTTTCGGATTCCAGAGAGACTCGAGAGAGAAACGAATCGAGGGAAACAAACGAATCAGCGTCAAGAGACGAAAGCTCCGAAAATACTACAACGAGCGTCCTGAAACCGATCCTCGTGGACAAACAAGTCTCCGAACCGAGTTCACCGACATCGAAAAATTCGCGGGAGGCGAAGCAGGCGAAGCCCAGGCAGATGCATCGGGGTCACTCGGATCTAGGGAGCAGAGTCAAGAAGAGAGTGACTCTCGGGTGAGAACGAGTCGTTGACCGGTCGGACCAGCCGAGTTACCGGCAACTCAAAATTTTCACTTGGACGCAGAAAAGTCCCGATAGAAATCGTCATGAACCGTATTTGTTAGTTTTTTATTTTTTATTTTTCATGTATGTTTTTTGCACATTCAATCACCACTTCGAAAAATTTTTAGCATTTTTCCACACGTAGATTCATACAAGTTTTTAATACGTGTTTTTTCGTTTAATTATTTTTTATTATTTTTAAACTTTTGTATCATACGCGTAAATTTCTGTGTGAATATTTTTCGTGAAAGCATGCAAAAATTGGAAGAGACCTAGATGTTCTTTCAAGTCTGTGATTAGAGCTTGAAATTGTAAATCCCTGATGAATTCGCATAAAACAATCAGATGCATATGGTCCCGAAGGACGGGCGATCCCGAAGAGATGACTCGGACAAGGAGATCGTATGTCGGATCAGTGGAAGATGAGGGCGTTGTCATAGTCGTACCACATCTTGTGGAAGCGGAAGCCGTCATGTCGGAAGGATTTCGACAGAGTGACGCCGGTTCTGATCAATCCAGCGGTGAGTTACATTTATTTCATAAAATTAATAAACAAATAAAAGGATTAGAAAATTTCGAATTTGAAAATTTATATTTGTATTTGTTTTATATGCATTTATTCCGGGATATTAATTCTTCCAATACGTCCAAAAAGCGTTCATACATTATCGAGCCATTTCATTTTGCAATCTTTCGAATTTACCCTTTGTTGTTTTATTTCTGGTCACATTCGATCCATTGCTCCATAGAAAATCACCGCCCCCTCAAATCTCTACAAACGCGGGTTTCTGTGTTCCGCGATTACTGCATGAAAGCCAATTATCCGGATTGCAATTTTACGCTTTACCAATTTCCCGTGGGGAGTCTGTGTTTCGCTTGATTATTTTTGTATTGGATTGATATGCGACGTTCATCATTCCCTTTTTGTGCCCAAGTTTTCTTGTTACGTACATAATTTCATGGTACCAAAAATTACATCAACATTTCAAATAAAATCGATGTACATATGGCATTTTATCCATATGGATATAATATTAAAACCAAAAATGAAAAAGAAAAGACAAAAATATAAGTCGTAGTTATTAATATTCCAGTGGCAGTCGAGTGTGAGGATGTCTTTGTTCCGGACGTGGAGAAATCTGAAACGGAAACTTCTGACGGTGACAGTATTTTCCAGGAAACGACAGGACCAAGCGCTCCGGAGATCCCCTACCACAGGAGCATTCAATAGCGAAAGATTTCGGGCTCTCAAACCCGGACATCGTGGCCGCGACACCCGCGTCCCGGACCCTCCTCGAGCCGATCACCGTGATTTTTATACTCGCAGCGAATAGAGCGAACAAAATCGAAAAAAATGTTCGGCGACGAATAAGTGCAAATGGGACTCTACAATTTTCCAGGAAATAAACAACGCGGAACAAACGTATTCACGACTCCAGGCAATAAGAAATTCAATTGACGAACGCAAGATCGACCACTTTTAATTACGACGAGATTATTAACTTTTGATAGCGTATATTGTATAGATATACACGTATTTACATATTGTGTACATAAAATTAAAAAAAAAACCAAAAACATTCGAAGAGACGAGATTGAGGTGGGGAAGTAAAATTTTCGACTCTAGAAATACGTAAACTCGGGGAGCAAGTTAGATTTTTGGAACTAACATTTTCAAGATCGTAGATACGACCCGATAGAGCGAGACAGGCGAGACTCTAGTCAACTTCGTCGATTTTCGAGTGAACTTTCCGCAATCCCGACCCCTCCTAGAAGGGATGACTTTTCAGAAAAAAACGTTCGAATCTTACGAAGAGGAAACGGGTTATGATATTTTTTTTTAAGAACGAGTCGCGTTTCTCTCCAGGGACGTGTGAAAGGAAGTGAGATTACGTACAAGCTTCGGTAGACCAAATCCTCCGGTAGACCAAACGCCGATGCCAAAGATAAATAAGCATTATTATACACAGACAGACACACACGCATACACGTCTATTCATATAAATACATATATTTTTAACGATAAGACTTAGAAGAATAAAAAAATTTTCTGTACAGAATGGTAATTTATTTTCTAAACCAGTTATTCATATTATAATTCAGTGACCGCTATTTTTGAAGGAATGAAACATCTATTTGTTAACTAGTAAAAGATAGTGTTATTATTCAAAATAGTCGTAGTAAGGCTGTTCAATTGGAACGACCTTAACTTTTTTCTTCTTTGCTGACGTTTTCGCAACCTTAACTTTGATTGTATTGTCCTGAGCCAGAAAGGCTCCGCAATAAGTTCTGAGGAGAAAATAGTAAAAGAATTCGACTGTCGTCAAAACGGAGTATCCAAGAAATAAACCAGCAATTCCGCCAAAGGAAACCAATAAATCCATAAGCCCGAATCTGACATTTCTAACGTACAAAACTTCAGGAAAATCAAAAATTTCAATTGAGACTCCATCTTTCGAGGCGTAATCAGGTTGAGCAATGTAATAAAACGTATGATTACAGGACAGATAACAGGGACAGCGAACGTTTTTTAAAACTTGTTTGTTTGCGACGAGACACTCGTATTCTCGAAACAGACACTCGCGCTCATTTTCTTCTATGTTTATCAGAAACCAGGGCAAACAACCGCAAGTCTGGAGAATCGCTTTTTTTTGACAATTGTACTGGCATTTTTCGTACGAAAATCCTTCCTCGGGCAACAGACACTCCCTGCTGGAAATACTCATCGACTCCATTTCTTCTGATATGTAAGTATGTTGTAGGGCAATTCTCAGGTTTATTCCATCAGTTAGATAGTACCAGGAAGGCGAATCTCGCAGAAGTGGAAGTCCCGAATGCTCAACAATATCTAGACTGACATTCAAATTAATCTCATTATTAACGATAATTATTTTTTGTCTCTTTTTTTACCTGATCGGATAGGCCGTTGTCATAAAAAATAAATCCCAAGGTCTGTCGGCTCTTTTCATTTCAATGGCTCGTTTTACACAACACACACCGCGAGGAAAGATTACTTTTTCAAACTCATCGTCCGAATTGTTCGAGCCGTTCGAACCGCTAATCAAGACAAATCGATATAAATAGTCGAAAAATAATTTGGTCCGCCAATGTGAATGTTTGATTACTTTTTTCATAAATACCTGTACGAGCAGTTAGGGTACAAGGCATCACAGGACGGAGTGGAAAGATTAAAAATTTCACTGTAAGGCGCGATATCCGAGCTCGGACTTTCTGGTACGGAGGACCACGACCAGTTGTACATGTCGAGAAAATGTTGTGTTTCACCCTAGAATGAAAAATAATAAAAAATTAAATTATATAGCAAAAAATAAACAATTCTAAATAATCGACTTGCACTGACCTTACTGTAAAGAGAAAAATCAAAATCTGGCTGTTTCTGGCATAGCGCCACGCTCGGAAAGTAAGCTCTCAAGTGCTCGGTGTCAGAGTCGAGTGCCGTCAACGACGGATTTTTCCAGGCGGTTCCCATTATCGAAAAAATGATCCCGATGACGGCACATATTGAGGCTAACGTGCACAGAAACCAGGCCACGCTGCAATGCCATGTTGCGATTATTATTATTATTGTTGTTGTTGTTGATTTTTTCAGTTTTACATTATTATTTAGTTATTATTTTTTTCAAATAATAGTTTTTATTTACCGTTCCCAATACGGTCTCCGAGGGTCGACAAAGTATTGAAAGCCATGAAGAGTATTCTCACGAAGGTACTCACGGCTCCGGAGATTAAAACTCGCAACAATTTTCGAAAACGAGGGAAAATAGTCGTAGCGATATTTTTTTTTCGGCTGCGGCTGTAAAAGATTTTTTGTGCCAGACTTTTTTGCCATTTTTACGAAAATATTTCTAGACAACGCGTGATTTAAAATATTTCCTTCGGAATTTTTTACATCGATTTTTCCTTATGAATAACTAAGTACATGAAATAATTTAAGTTGCAATTCCTTATACAAATCGTTTTAAAAAATATGCCAATGCCATGGATTTGTAATGTGCTGGTCGAAAGATTTTTTTCAACTAAGAGTGAAAATTGGCGTGAGAATTGTACGCGCGAGAATCACGTCACGATCGATTTTGTTATCAATCTCGTAACGAACATTAAATATTAAAGACATTGGATGGAAGACACGCACGCGCTTATTCGGATCGTGAGAGAGCTCTTGGAACAATTGTTTCCTGTCAGTCGGGCGGTGCTCCCGCGTCGCCGGAATGAAGGAAAACACTCGGCGTTCCGGAACCAAGACGGAACTCTGTTATTGTAGAGTACGCCGCTCATCGTGGACCATCTGTACGCATACCGCGCTATTCTCTGCCGCGTTTTTTTTTCACCCGAAAAAAGATAATGGACAACGCATCAACGTTTTCCTCCGGGACTCGAATTTCCATCGTTTCCTCATTTTTTTTACGACTTTCCATTTCCTTTTGCCCTGAAAAATGAACAAAATCTTTACAATAACACATCATCAAATGAAGTACAAGAAATTCATAACCTTTAAAATAAATAGAAGGGCCTAGTTTAGCAGTAAAGTTGTACAAATTTTTCTGAAAACAATTAAACATTTAAATACAATATCAATGTGTGGTATAAAAAATTGTTATATTTGAAATAGTTATTTTCATTGTTGATAAGAAAAACTTCAGAGATATTTATTGAGGAATATATTTTTCAAAAATGTGCCAAATCCGTGTTTACTTTCGTAAATATTATATTTTTGACCAAAAAAGCATTCTTCATGTAAGAGGGATTTGTGAAGAGAAGTCGATGAATTCGGTGCTCGAGTGTTTATATTACCGGGAGAGCGGGTGGTGAACGAGCGAAGAAAATAGAAGTCCGTTCGATGTTTACGGAGAGGATGAAAACACTTTCGTTCAAAGAATCCGACGCTATTCCCGTCTCCAGGTGTGAGCCTGTAGCCTCGTGTAAACATAGAACACACCGTTGCGCATTTTTCCCGTCTCGAGGTATGTCAGGCATATATGACCATTCGCATCTCGCTCTAATATTTTCTTCTTCAACCCTTGAGTCACCCTTAAATTGGCAGACGAGGAAAAAACTTTTCGTTCGAAGTTTCACACTGAAATAAGAAAAAAGTCAAACTACTTGATTAAAATATTCTTTTGTACATGAATTTTATAAATATTCATATTAATTCGATAAGTTTATTTTCTTCAAGATTTTTTGTCAATTAGAAAATTGAGAAAAAATGAGAGAATAAATGTTAGAAAATTGTTATTTTAATTACGATTTAACGCTAAATTGAAACGACATAAAATTTGGCTCACTTGATTCAAAATTAAAAAAAAACAGATTTGAGTCATTTTTCAATTATTGTAATAAATGTTCATTTCCTAAAGTTTTTTTGTCGAATAAAAATATGAAATCTGAGAAAAACTGAGAGGCTCGATGTAATGAAATTGTTGAAAAGATATTATGGTTGGATTTTCTTAATGAAACCGGAAAATGTGGGTGAGGGAGCTCAGCGGAGGATTTTCGCGGAATCCGAGGAGATCCGAGCTTATTTAGGAAAGATTAGCGATCGGATCGTTTGTCGCTTTAATTTAGCAGCCCATCCTTATTCCATTTCAGATTCCTTTCTACTTTGGAATCTTATTTGGAGAATCTCATTGTCTTGAGCAAAGCGCGATTCACGAATTTACTTTAGAAAGTAATTTCAGTTGAAAAACATTGGAAACTTTTTCCTCAAAATTAAAATTGTTTTTTACATCGTAATTATTTAAAATTAAATTTTCAATATTTTGCCACGAGATTATGTTCTCGCGTCCGTTAAAAAAATCATGTTTATTTTTTAATAAAAAACTTCACGTCGAAGAGCCGAAAAATAACCTTCGAGTGAATTTTTTAATGAGGCAATTTTTCAACTGTATTTATGATGAATGCGGAGGAGTACGGATCGCGAGACGCATCCTCGATGAGTCAGAGCAAGGATCCCAGCGCGGCTTGTCGTAAAAATGAGCGAAATTTTTTATCGCTCCTCCCGTACCTGAAGCCAAGGGATCTTCCGAATGCGTTTCGTAAAAATGAGCGTAAAAATGACTTGGGCCACTGGAGAGAAGGGACTGCGGACAAACGAGTTATTAAGACTCTCTCCGGTTCGTTTCTCGTTCCCTCTCTCGCGAGACACGCGAGGAAAGGTTACGAGTCGCGCGCCTCGACATCGCTGACCCGGAGTTCTCCCGCATACTCGCGACTTTCCGTACAATTTTACAATTTTTATGTTTTTTTTTTTTCATTTCTCCCTTAATCATTCATTCAAAAATTTTTATTTTATCATCCATGTATATTCTTTTTTACATATAAATATTTTCTTGGACGTATCGCGAGCTCTTTACTGCCAACACTTTCCAAGATCATCAAGCAGCAACGTTTAATATTTATCATCAATCTCAAGAAATGTTCATGACGTTCGGTTTGAATCAAATTGATCGTCTCGTTAACGACTACTTTTTACTTTTTTTTTACAATTTTTGCAAATTCTCTTTAGTAACGATTTTACTTACATGAGTTTTCCATTTCCTGAACTTAGAATTTTTGTTTCGTTGTCACAATTTAGTACTTTTTTCAAGCAATTTTTTTTCATAATTAATTTACAATTGTAGTTTCGTTTGTTTTTTGTTTCCTCTAAATTGAATGTCAACAATTTATTTTTACATTATTTTTCGAGTGAATTTTTTTTTTCAATTTTATTACAAATAGTTGCTTTTAAAGTTTTCTGTTTACTGGTACTTTGGTTTTATTCCTTTAATTTTGAATATTTCTCACTCTCGTAAATTTTTGTTGAGATTCCGTAAGTGTAGTTTTGGTCTTGTAATTTTTTTCTCGAGGTCCTCCGAGGGCATTCGGAAGCGCCTGGTGAACGAGGAAGAAAAAAGGGTGGGTCGAGAGAATCGCGGATGAACGCGTGGGTTTGACTCGCGAGTCTCAGCGGCTCGCGTATTGTGGGTGTTGTTCCGATTGCCACTACAGCGGCCTATCCGTGTGTTCGATTTTGTACGGGCGTAGAGGCGTTCCCTAGAGTTTCTCGCTGCTGCTGAGACCGGAGCTAGGTCGACGGTTTCTCGCGTAGATGAGCGAACTCCTCAGTCAAAGGAAAAGACTCAGCGCGCGCGGACGTTCTCCACGTTATTTTTTTTCTCATACTCATTATTATTTTTCTTTCTTTGATTGAACATTTTTATCTCGTCTGCAATACAGTCATACCAAAAAACCGCGAGACATAACGCAATTACTAAAAACTTCGAAAAAGAATATTTAAAATAAATTTAGAAAATGTTATAAACAAGTGTTGAAACTTTTAATTAATTTTATTCTACACTGATATAATATATTTATAAATAAATTTAAAGAACTTTCGATGCGATTAAAAATTTAAAAATGATCGGTACCATCCTCGGAGTAAGGACATCAAAAAAGTGAAGAATTGTTTACATAGAAGTGTGAATTGTTTATCCTCATTGTTAAGTGTAAAGCGCGTTGAAATAATAATTGTATTATTATAAAATGTATATAAGTGAAACAAAAATGATAGAGAGAAAAGTTTGAAAGGTGAAAAATGGACACGAAGGGTAGTGTCGAAGAGCGCAAGTGCAAAAGTGGTAATCGAAATTTTTAGTCGAGTATTGGTACCCTTCGAAACGAAATGTTTCGCCGAGGAAACGCCAGGAGACGGAGACTCGGAGCTGGACAACTGCGCTTAGGTAAGAACAATTAAAGAAAAAAGTTAATCATTTTTTTCTAATTATTAAATTATTGAGTTAATTCAAAATCAAAATAAAAATAAAAAATAATAATGAAATGATAAAAATTTTCACTTTGCAAAATATGTTAGTAAACACAATGTTTTTTTAAAGTATAATTCTTGAAATATTTCTTGGTAGATACGTGTGAAAAAACTTGAAAAAAATTTGATGAAAAATTGGTAAAAAAATAAGACATTTCCGAGTCTCCGGAAATTTACGATGCAGGGACGAGACAGATAGACCGAGATAATAGACCCTTCGTACGACTCTATCGAGAAGATTATTCAAAACTTCTCTCGTATCATTTCCGAGAAAAACATGGTCTATCTGCCGGGATGCTGCACAGTCCGAGTACTGTCCCTGTTAATGAGCCATCGTAAATATGGCTGAGCACAGATAAGCCGTATCGACATCTATTCCCCCTTCTTCTATTTTATAACTTCTCTCGTTACGATTTTACAAACTCGTTAATTCTCATCTGACATTTCTTCTTCCCTAAAACAAAAAAAAAAGAAAAATTAATCTTGGCACTTGACATTCGCTTCTTATCTTTTTTTATACTGATTTGCATTCCCAAATTCAAGGACGAATAAATTAATTATACAATATTAACCAAAATTTATCATTATTTAAAAACTGACAAACAAATTTTACCAGAAATTATCATTAATTTGTTTATTCAAAACAATTTTAAAAATTGAAAAATATTTGAAATAAATTATTCAAACTTTTTAATAAAAATTTATAATAAAAAACGAATTATTGTCGCAGTGCGGAGGATTAAAAAATTGTTTTAAAATTCCTGAAAGCGAGCTCCAAAGGCGATTATTGAGTTCGAAGCGAGTGGCGTCGTTCGGTTCGGTTCGGGTCACGGTGATAACGAGTCCGCGGAGCTCTTTTTCTCAAAACGTTTTATCTACTATATTTTTTACCGCGAGTAAAAGTACCGAGCAAAAAAAAATGTCCGTCCGTTCTGGGACAAATTTGGAGTAATCTAATGGTAATTTTTTGCTCCTAGACTTTTATCGTGAATCGTTTTTTTTATCAGGACTCACGCGGAAATGAGAAAAAGAGCCGGTTGTCGCTCGGTAATCGCCTGAAGTTTTCCAAGTATGCTCTCGATGACAACCCAATAAAAAGTAATGAGAATCGATTTTGCATCCCAAGAGAAAACTCCTACGACTGTAATTTTTTCCTTATTTACTTTTTTTACTTCGTCTCTTGCATCGCGATAGTTATTTCGCTACCGTACTGATCAATTTAAAAGTTGGCTGTAGCTCTTGCATTTTATTACATTGCACAGAAATTCTTATCGATCAAAATGGGTACAAGTAAAAGATTCGTGTTTGTACGTATTTCATGTAACGAAATTATTATTTATGTATCGCGTCAAACTTTACCGATACTTTAGCGAAGGAAATTGTGGAATGTTTCCTCCGAAGTAAAAATTTTTTTATTTAATTGCCACTGCAAAAATACAATATTGATAACAAAGTTACTTTTTTCCTTCTGCGAAAATAATTTCTTAAATTTTTTTCATCGACATTCACGTTTATGCGCCGGAATCTTTTTTACTCTATAAAAAAGGATATTAATTAAATATTCTTAATAAAACCATTCTCCCAAACTTTATCAGAATTAGTGAACATTTTTTAAAATGAATGTTTAAATGCGTTATGACATTTGTATATAAATTCAAGCTACCATTTTTAAAATTTGAGCTGAGATTTTGAAAACGGTGCTCAATATATTTTGTGTCAGATTTCATTTTTTTAAAAGTTGCTGATAAAGATAAAAGATGATAAAATTCAGAAGGGCGTGCCAGAAATGTCAAGTTAAGTAACAAATGACTAGGATCGTGAGGCTTGAGAGGGGTGAAAGGATAATGGATAATAAAGAAATGAAGGATAAAAAGGGCCTGACGAGATTCGAAATCCGAGGGATATCGGTATCAAGGGAGTAACAGAGGAGGGCATTCATCGTTTTCCCGCGTCCCGGCTCGCCGACGGGTCAGAGCGTTATCTCCACGGTCAGCGCTCTCGGACAACGATCCTCGCTATGTCCGCGCGCACCCGAAGCGCACGGCCGTTGAACATACACGTGCGCATTTTTGCTTCGCGAAAAATAACTCAAATCGCCTCAAGGAGCCCGCTTTTTTATCCGCTCGTAAAGACTCTCGCGATTCTGGGGATAGTTTATCATTTCGAAATTATTTCTTTTTTCGATATCTCTACGTTCTTCAATTGTTACTCGATATATTATTTTATTTTGCTAATTTTTGTGATTTAATTATCTCACAATAAATTTAAATAATCGATTTTTAGTAGTAAGAGGATTAATCTTGTTTTTCTTACTTCGCAAATTGAAAAAAATATTCAAGAGAGCGCAGAGTCCGCGGGGTACGAATCAAGAGCGACGGAAGAGGCTTTGAGAAGGTTGCGAATAAGCCACGAGGGCGAGTTGAAGAACTGCAACGAAGATCCTCATGTTTGTGGCAAGGAAGCCGCCTGTCAAAGCTTGGACAATAACACGGCCAAATGTGTTTGTCCTCATGATCTGTCACCGCCTACGAAGAACCTCACGTGTCCGATTCGGCTTTTGGGTAAAAATCTGAGGATCTCACTGAATAAAAACCTAAAATGAAAAAATAACACTGATTAAAAATATAATATTAACTAATATATGACGATGTAAAACTTAAACTTTTAGCTCCCGTTAGTACAACCCCTCGACCAATTAACAACATTATTTTGTTAAATGGAAACGCGACGAACGGGACTTCGCTTCCTGAGGCCGAGCAGGTTCGATTTTTATTTTTTTTCCTAATCAACATTTTCCTTAAGCTTCCAAAATATAATTTGTAAAGAATTCTTGTTAAATATTAGCAGATTAAAAATTTTCGTTGATTATTCTAAGAAAAAAAAAATATCATGCAAATGAATTTGCAGGTAGAAGGAATTGTTCGCGATCGCACTTCGGAGACCGTCGGCATAGCGATAATCGTAGTAACGTTGGTAGTTATGCTGACCGTCATCGTCGGGTACGCGGTGAGGTGGAAGTGCGCCGGAAAAAAGTGTCAACGTTCAGAAGAAACTGTGAGTAAATCTGGATTCGATTTCAGACAGTCTATAACTTTGTTGTTTTAATTCTGGGTTTCAGATGTCTCCGCGGAACTTGAAAAAAAGTCTCCTCCTCGCGAACAAGTACACGCCGAATCTTCAGTATTTTGGAAGCGCGCCGCCCGAAGTTCCGATCCTTTTACGGGACAGCATTGTTTTTCTTCGAGACATCGGCGAAGGCTGTTTCGGAAGAGTTTTCAAAGGTTAATAATTTGTTTCTTTTATAAAAATGAATTTTTTACTAATAATTTTTTTAAATTAAATAAATTGTAAAATAAAATTGAAAAACGAAAAAAAATTAATTCGTCGTCTTAATAGTTAACACAAAAAGAAAGATTAATTGTTAAATAAATCACTAAAAAATTGAACATTAACCTTTCTTTCTCCAGGCGAAATTCGAAAAAACGATGGATTTGAAACCGTCGCGGTAAAAGTTCTAAAAGACTCAGCCTCGAGGGAGGCCGAAGAGGACTTCATGCGCGAGGTCGAGATCATGTCGACTTTCCGTCACGAGAATATTCTCTGCCTCCTGGGAGTCGTCACGAGGGATTCGTGTAACGGGCCTTGGATGATTTTCGAGTACATGGAGTACGGTGATCTTGTCGGAGTCCTCCGAGGCACGGCCTGGGACGCTAAATCCGCTCTCTCGTTTTCCGACGGGACGCGACCCCTGAGCAAAGTAACATTTTTAAACTGCTAAATCAATCTATAAATAATATTTTCTCGTAAATTGAGCAAACAAGCTTTATTTAATAAATAAGGCAGTAATTTACATGAGATTACGTAATGAATAATATTTTTTGCTAAATAAACAAAAACAATTATTATTATAAAAAATTAAATATCAACAATAACCGAACGTTATTTATTTCACAGTCGTCTCTCGACTGGATAACTTTCCAAATCGCGACCGGAATGACGTATCTCTCGAGTCAGAGATTCGTCCACCGGGATCTCGCCTGTCGGAACTGTCTCGTCGGTTCGAATCTCATCGTCAAGATCGCCGACTTCGGTATGTCCCGCGACGTTTACACCTGCGATTATTACAAAGTAAGCGTCTATTTCTCGCCTCACTAATCATTAAGAAAAAAAAAGAAAATGACAAACGAAATTTTCGAACAAATTCTTGTGTACCAAAAATAATAATAATTGAAAAATAAAAAACTATCTGGAAAAATAGGTTGGCGGATCGCGACTGTTGCCTATACGATGGATGTCACCTGAAAGCGTAGTATACGGACGATTTACTCTCGAGAGTGACGTCTGGAGCTTCGGGGTCGTTCTCTGGGAAATTTATTCATATGGTAAACAACCATATTACGGGCGAACGAACGAGGAGGTTCGTATGACATTTTTATCACAATAAATAACACTTTTTATAAATACTTCACGTAACGTTTCCTCTCTAGGTACTGCAATTGATCCTAGAAGGACAGAAGCTAACCCCTCCTGATGGTTGTCCACCGTTAATAACAACGATGATGCGCGATTGCTGGCGAGCAGAGCCTCGAGAGCGATGCCGCTTCTCGGAAATCATCGAGAGACTGGAAAAGAGCATCGAGCGAGGGGAAGAGGAGGGAACGCTACCGAGGCCACCGCAGGGTCCGGTGACCGTCAGGTCGCGAGATCTCCTCGACACCGACGGTTATTTACTCTCCGGGCCCGTCCCGCCGATGGAGTATCTCCAGCCTCTCGCTGATTAACCTCAAAAAACAAAACACTAAAAAACTCACCTTCCGTCCCTTCACCGGTTCAAAGAATAGCGATGCGATCGCTGTTTTTTTACGAACAATGACATAGTTGCTAACTTCTTGTACGTCCGTATTTGCTACATAATTTGAAGGAAGAAATGTATCGTTCCGTGCATTCTGTACATAATTCCCGGAAACGTTGAGATCGGCTCTGGATTGGAGGATACCCGATTGGGTGCATTGTCGCCGAGGGACGATTGGTTTTTGTTTCGACAGGAGATTGTCTCGCGAATCGTGCTCTTGGTGGACATTCGACACAGTTGTGAAGCGAGCGCATCGGGATAATCGTATCAATCGCAGTAATAATGTTCGACGACTGTGTGACGCTCTCTATGCGCTTTCCGCAAAAACTATGGAAAATCGTGAATGATTGTAAAACGGGAGCGATAAAATGGAGCTCGAACGGCTCGACGATTCTTCTAGATTACAAAAAGTTTCAAGACGAATATCTCGGAACGAAGAAACCGATATTCAAGACGAGCAACATCACTAGTTTCATACGACAGTTGAATCTCTACGGTTTTCGAAAAGTTACGTCGCATAATCGCGATCCCTTGTGCAATTCGAATAATCCGGATATTCACGAATTTCTACACGAGAATTTTCGTTCCGGAAGATCGGATTTATTGGGAAAAGTTTGTAGAAAGACGGCGAATAACAAAACGCGAACGTACGAGCGGCTCTCCGATTCGAACAAATGCACGAGCTCGACTGTCGGGAAGTACCAATCGGTGACGAGCAAGGCACATCGAATGACGCGCTTGCAAATTTGTCAGGTAAGCTCAGCCGACGATTGTTGCTCTCTGCCGGTGTAGGGATCTAACTAAATCCAGCCGATTGGGGAAGCGGACTCGCGAATCATTCTCAGAGCTTACGTCGGAGAAAAACCCATTCTTCATCGCATCGAATTTTTAATAATTTCCAACAATCTCACGCGTTAGTTTCGCGGTCTTACGGACTTCTGTTCAAAAAAGCGATTACTTCCGGTCCGTTTTCTCAATCGCTCCTGCCATCTTGTGCCATGGGAACGAACGTATAATTTTTCACAGTACGCGTTGAGAAGAGCATTGGATCAGGCGATTAGGGATTACCGGCGAGAAAAAATGCTCTCTCGGGTTTTGAAGGACGAGGCACTCGAGGAACTCGACGATTTGGAGAATGAAGGTAAATCATATTTTCTTAGGATATTATGCTACAGATATAAAAAATAAAATAAAATCTACAAAAATGAAAAATCGTATAAACATTTTTGTTTTCAGTTGAAGCCGTGTGGGCTAAGCGATACACGTTGACGCCAGTGTTGAGAAATACGTGAATCGGTCGAACTAGCAGCAGAAAGAATCGATAATTACACATAATGAGGACAAGACAAAAGAATTTTTTACACGTTGATTGTTCAGTAGAGTTTATTTTTAAAAAAAACACAGTATGTTCTTCGAATGTCTTTGTTTCACGCGATATCGTTGTAACGACGTCGAGGCTCCGAAAATGTATCACACTGACATATCATTTTAAAATAAAGGTATGAGCGCTGTCATGAAAAGAAGACTCGACTGCGAAAAAACAATTGTACGAAAAAGCTAGCAGGAACCCGTTTCATCGATCGACGATGTGTGAGAGTAGTACGGTTTTTGTTTAATCCATGGATAAAAGATTTTTATAGAAGAATCGAGTCATCACATGGTATTTTTAGTGTTAGAGAGAGCCTGACCGGTTCACAACCGCACGAAAATATATACACGACTCAATTGTTTACTTGTCACTTTTCTTTTTCTCGATCTTTATCTCACGATCGAGTTATCTCGATCACTTCGTCGACGAAGCGAAGCTCGCGTACGATTAATCTTTTTGTACAATATTTAAAAACCAAGTTTCAGCTTCTCAAGCCGTTGAGCAGTCTCGAAGTAAGTTGAAGGCGCGACTTGAGGATCCAGCAACTCTGACTGACGCTGTCCTGAGCGCGATCAGCTACTACTATCGAAGTTTCATCATTCGTCGTTAATCCCGTGTGCACCTGACGTTTTTCCAACTCTGATAAATCTGCTTCGAGACTTTTCATTCTCTCAGTAAGAAGTTCAGCAATATCCAGCCAATTCTGAGTAAAAAAATCGAAAAAACCATTTTAAAAAACGTAATTCGTATAATAATGGAAAGATTTGTAGAATCTATTTTGACTTACCTGCGATTCGTCCGATGATTCAAGAGACATTTGGGAAAATGATTTTACGCATTTTTTGTTCTTCTTCTTGTTGGCTCCACTGGTTGGTTGTGATTGACTCGTGTATGTGATACACATACTGCCAAGAATGGCGAGAGTTTCGCCGCAAGTGGAAGCTCTCAGGAGAAAGTCCTTGTAAGTAACGGGAACGTCGGGCTCGGGGAGCGGTAGAGTCTTGAGGCACTTGGCCGAGCGAAGGAGTTGGACGCAATCGGGATCGGGATGAGATCTCGTGAGGCAGTCGGCGAGACTCGCGATAACCTTGAATTGGTCTGACTCGTGAGCTTCCTTCAAGCGCATAAAAGCATCGATGGGAACGAGAACGCTCTCGATCTTGGCTTCGTTACCCTCCGATGCGAATTTACTTAAACATCGAGGCGCCTCTTCCTCGTCGACTTTTGCGAGCTGTTGTGCGAGATTTGATAAAAGAGTTGAAGAGTCTGATTCTCCCGTTGCCGCGATGATCCTCAAAATGAGACTCCGCGCCGAGAGTAAAGCGACCATGCACGCTCTGGTCTCCTCTTGCATTCGAGGATCACGCTCATTCGTGCTCAAAGGTTCCCAGCCGACGACAACCTGCTCCATTCGAAAAATAGGAATCAGTCGTGTTGTTATTTTCTCTTTTACAAAACTTCTGTTAAATAAGTTCTTTTGAAAACCTCGAGGTCCCGATTGTCTCGCAAGCGTTGCCATCGAATAGTGTCCTCGTGCGGTTGAATCCTCATGTGAGAAAGGCTGTTGGACAAAGCTATCAGACCATCGGACCAACTGAGCTCCAAAAGCATCTTGTCGACCGTCGTCATAGCGAAGTGGAGAGAGTTCTCCAGTCTGTCCTTGAGCTCGACGAACTCTTGAATCTTGACGAAGCTCCCGTACTTGTAGGCGAAAGTGAGGTGATCTGCGCTCTATGTCCAATGTTACTTTTTATAGTTAACTTTCTTCGAATCGTTCTGTAACTCGATATGATCGTGATACGTACTTGTTTGTAATTTGCTATGAAAAATTTAGCCGCGTGGTCGAGTAGCGTCGAAGCACGCGTCATATATCCAAGGGGGGCCAGGAGAGGCGTGTGCAAGTACCCCAGTGAGTCAAGCTGAATTTGCTTTGCCTCGAGCAGGGCGTACGCATGATCAGCGGCTCCTACTAAGCCCGCTTCTAGATAAACCCTCACGAGCATAATTTTGAGATGGAAGTTCGCTGGGCTGTCGATCAGAGCTCGTTCGAGAAGCGCCATGGCTCTGAAAAATATATACACTTTCAGTTTTAATCGAGTGTGCTATAAAATGCGTGATGTATTGTAAAAATTGAGATATATACGTCCATAGAGACGTAAGTTCATTTGTATAATCTCTAAATAAATGTATATTAAAAAAATATATTATCTGTAATTCATATGCGAAAATGATGTATGAATTATACTTGTACAAATGAGACGCGCTTTTCGTCTCGAACCATAATTGCACACATAGATGTGAGGCTAGAAGTATATAAGGGTCGGCAGGTGAGAAATCTGTAGGCAGTCTTTCAGATGGTGGACAGCACTGATTTCCCTTGTCATAAAGTTTGCTAAACATTTCAACGAGTTTTTTTCTTGTGTCCGTATCAGCGTGAGGAGAATGATGTAAGCCGCAAATCCTGCGAAGTTGCTCACAATGTATGTGTTTTTGCATTTGATCTATTGAGCTGGGAAAATCGTCCGATGAGACATCTATTTGTTCTGCTACCTGATGATCACGTAAAAAATTTGTTTGTATTGATTCATTGGTAAATTGATGTCTTGGGACTATTGTTTGACTCCATTTAATAGCTATTTTGCTTTTGTTACCTTTTTCAAGAGTTCCATCTGTTGTTCAGGTTTTAAGAGATTGAGATACAATCTCAAATCACCAACCACACAAACTTTTGAGCCGAATTGTTTGAAATACTGGTGCATGAGATCCACAATGTCAAAATTTTCGTCGATGGCTGTGGCAGATCCCACGCGTTTCAGTAGTTCAAATCTTGCAAGCAGCGGCGCTCTAACTTTTTGGCCACTTGTGGTCGCGATCTCGTTTAAAAATTGCAGACACTCGACGGGTTTTTGGATTTTTAACGCCGATGTCAAGTAATCTTTGTAATATGCCCAGTTATCGATGCTGCAGGAAAATAAAATAATTTAGGAAAAAAAAAATTAATCAAAGAATTAAGAAAAATAAATACTCACTCCTGGGAAATTAATTCTCTAAAATCACTCGCCGCCTCTTGATAGCGTTGTAACTGCAGCAGAAGCATGGCTTTACGTTGCGGAACGGAGGAAAGACGGGAGACCAATGGTCCTGATAAGACCTTTAAAATCTCTTCATCCTTACCTTGAAGTTCCAATATCATAAGGTATAGTTGAAATTCTTGTTCAGCTTCAAGCTTATCTTGTTCAAATAATTTTAAAACCTGTTCAAAAGAATATATTTCGATAATAAGCTTTTTAATTAATTTATTTATGAAACTATAGCAAGATAAAAAATTCCAATACAAAAAATAGAAAAACTAGAAGAAAAAAATGGAAATTATTTACCATTCTTTCTGCAAGTGGTAAAATTACCCCTTTGGCTAATTTATCATCCGCATGAACAGCTTGCATCACAACGCTCATTACAGCCCAGAAATAGTAAGGATTTTTAGGTGTGAGCTTGTACAGAGCTAGGGCAGTTTGCTGTTGTCTCTTATAATCTCCTAATCTAACGTAGGCCATGAAAAGATGGGTCAAAAGCTCTTCATTCGTTGGATCTGTTTTGGCAGCAGCTTCGTAGACTTCTCTTATTTTATCCGCTATAGAAAAATAAGAATAACAATGAATGAAAAGATCGATTTTCAGTATGAAAAAGAGATAAACGGAGAAGAGCTTACGCTGATGAATTTCTTTGTAACAGATGCTCATTGCCTGCAATGTGGAGTCTTCGCAAGGCACTTCGGCTCTAACGCTCTCCATGATGGCTAGACACTTCTCCTCCTTGCCGAGTCTCAGGAGAGCCAGCGCTTTCAGGACTTTGGCACATTGATTGTTAGGCATCTTTTTAAGGACTTTGTCAGCTTCCTGGAGCGCTTTTTTATTGTTGCCATTGTCAAGCCAATCTGAAAATTGGAAGTCGCGGGACGGTAAGTCGAGTTATTACATAACCTCTGCCGTGTTGATCTCGCTCGTTTCGATAAACCGGCTTAGCTCTATTGTATTCCGTTCTCACGTGGTGCGGAAGATAGTAAATAAACTTTGTACCATAAATCGGGCGCAATCGTCTCTCGCTCACTGAGCCATCGACATGGGCCTTCGATGCCATGATTTATTCCTTTTTCCGCAATTTTAGTCCCACCGTTATTTCAAACTCACAACATTCCTCCGGTCCTCGAGCCCAACATAACTCGGGGGGGTTAGCTCGCGCGAAGACGACGGCTCGCGGCACGCGCCAGCAAAGAGCGCACCTCTCTCTCTCTCTCTCTCACTCTACCCTATTATTATCACACACTATTCTATATATGTACATTCATGCATTCGTACATGCATTCAATATAACATATATATATAAACGTGTGTGTAAATTCAACGGCCTGAACATCGAATGTTCGAATCGAGCAATCGCTCGATTAGTTTCAATTATCGCCACGAAACAGCGCTACGGCCCAAACATACGGGCTGATTACTCACTTCACGTGGGTCGGCTCTCCCCGACCCTTCAACGAGCGACAACTCGCGTCAGTTCAACCAAGCAAATCGTCATGCATGTATGTTGTATTACATTTCTACGAATTACACCATCGTGTGTAACAAAATAAACCGTTTTAGTAGGGCTATAATGTAAACTTTGTATGTATTTTGAATATTCAACGTAAACCCGAAGTACAACGCACGACCATTGTTTCGATTGGTCGAAATAAAACAAGTAAGTTCTGTTATCAAAAATCATATAACAAAGAACAAAACTCGGGTTATTTATGAATATTTATTTCGAATATAGAAAATAAAGCACAAAGCAACATTGACTATAATCAATATTGTTTTGTGCTTACCAATAATTATTGGTGCGATAATAAACATATGAATCTTACAATCAAACGTAGCTCAAACGTATTTCAACTTTTTTGTATATTTCATTTTTTTTTCTTCAATTTAGTGAGTAACAATATAATTACGATTGTGCCTCTTTCTCTTTCTTTTTCTTTAAAAAATTTTTAAATTTCTTTTTATTAGGTTTTCTATACAAAAAGTTTTAAGGATCATTGTTTACTTTCCTCTATTTCCCTTCTATACCGGTTCCCCTTCTCCCGATTCCCGTCGCGGCTAAACGGTCTAGACGTGTGTCGTTATCGCGCGACAAAAAGTTGCCGGTACGCAACTGCCCTTAGGGTAGACGCGTTATCTGCTACAGTGTGAAGCTTTATGTACTTATGTATTTTTGGACGCGTACCCTTCGTATGAATCGTCCCGTGAGACTTTAAATATATGTATATTTAAAAAAATACGTTGAGAAAATATATGACCGTGAGGAACGTTTAGCTGCAATCATCACAACAGTTATTTACACACCTATAGTAGGGAGGGAAGCAGTCGATTTTGTCTCCCGCTCGCGTATAGCAAGAACGCGAACTGAAATCGTCTTTTCTCAATAGATTCGTAAATAATTTTTGGACATTACTACGCCGTGGTATTGCTAGTGTTTAGCGGGGAGGAAAGTGTCATTTTTCCATCCGATCGAATTTTTTGAGATCGAAAAGTGACGCGTCCCTCTAGACAGCCTAGAAATGCCGGTTTTCTGCGCAGGTGTCTTGAAATTTTTGTTTTGCGAAAATAAAATGTGTATATTCAAATATAATGTTTCCTGAAATACATTTCCGTTTTTACCTCCCCTCGACCTCTACGTTGCCCTTCGTCGTCGTTATCTTTCCTTTTGCGTGAATCGCGTTATTTTAGAACGCGAGTCGTCCGTCGAGATAATGCAGAAGCTCAGTTTTCCGAACGGATTACCGAGAAGTTGGAGCCGCATGAGAAAAAATTAGCATACAAGAGTAAATATAAATACGATTAATTTTTTTTTCTCAGGTATGTCGTGCGACGAGCGGACGTGCGTTTGCAACAAGGACGATGTGCGGTGCGTTATTCCCGAGGCGAATGACGCGGTAGTCGAGTTTTGGGCTCCGGAACTGAAAAAAGCGAAAAGTTACTGGCAGATCGGAACGTCACACGTCAGCCGTGTAAAGATAAGCGCCCTGGTGGAGGACGAGGTGGACATTTGTACCGAGGAAGCGACGACGATTCCGGGAACGCCGTCGGAAAATTTTGAGCCCGTTGAGACACTCGGCACGGTGATCATCCACGTGTTCAGTAATTTTCACATCGAGGCGCACGTGACAAGGTCGAAGAATGTAGCGCCATTCGTCGTCGATGGAATATTGGGACTAGACGTTATAAAGGCGGGTCGTTGGAATTACGATGCAAAAAGACACATTTTGCGTCGTCACTGCGATCCTAAATTCTGCATCCCAGCTCTTCCGGGTATTAGTTTCATCCCCGATTACGTAGACAAATTGCAAGATCGTTTGAATGAAACTTCGATTGCCCGAGAGCAATGGTCCACGGCCTCGAGAAGACTCAAAGACGCTCGTTCTTTGTTGCCTCCAGAGGTGAGCAACGATGAACGTCTCGCGGTTGTCGATGTCCTGGACGACTTCACGGATTGCCTCTATTTACCCGGTGATAGGCTCAAAGCCACAAATTTATTTCAGTATCCGATAAAGACCAAAGGGATCGAGCCGATTTACATAAGGCAACCGGATCACTCGCAGAATCGTTGGGATCAGATAGAATTACTCGTGAACGATCTCTTGCGTCAAGGAATCGTTCGAGAGTCAACCTCGCCGTATAATTTTCCGATAGGGTTGATAGAAAAAAAAGCAGACTGCAGAGGAAACGTTCATTGGAGAATTGCTATTGATTTTTACGAGCTCAACAATCGCTCTGAGCAAGAAAGTTTTCCAATTCCGAGCATCGTCGACGCTGTGGACCAACTTCACGGTTCGAAATACTTTTCCGTCCTTGATCTTGCCTCGGCCTCTTATCAGATGGCTCTCGAGCCGCAGGATCGTCGAAAAACTGCCTTCACGACCAGGAGTGGTCGTTACGAATTCCTAAGGGTTCCGATTCACCTGAAAAATGTCTCACAGTACACGCAGCGTCTCATGAACCGAGTTTTTGAAGGTATGAGAGATTACGTTTTCGTCTGTCACGACGACATTCTCGTGCACACGCCCACGTTTGCGGAACACGAGGTCAAAGTCCGGAAAGTCCTGTCGCGCATTCGTCGACACGGGCTTAAATTGCAGCCATCAAAATGTCGGCTATTCCGGTCGGAAGTCATGTACCTTGGTTTCTTGATAACCGACGAGGGTCTTCGTCCAGATCCGGAGAAGATTGATTACTTGAAGAATCACGGGAGACCACAAACTGCCGAAGAGCTGCGTCGATTTCTCGGCTTGCTCAGTGTTCACAAGCGTTTTTTTTCAAATTACGCCGGGAGAGCGAAACCGATGTGGGATATGCTGAAAAGGCCGGAATTTCGCTGGACTGCTGAGGCAAACGATAGTTTTAATAATTTTCAATCCAGCCTCAGACAAGATTTACTATTGAGTTATCCTGACTGGAATCAACCCTTCATCGTCAAAACGTGCTCCACCGAGAATGGAATTTATGCCGGACTCATGCAACAACAATCGTCTCATCACGATAACGTCATCGCCTGGGCTTCAAGGACTTACATCCCCTCGGAAACTCGACTCGACATCGACGAGCAAGAGTGTCTCGCATCTGTTTTTGGACTCGATACTTTTCGTCGATACGTGCAACACACGACTTCGCTCGATGAACTGGCTAGAAGTTTGTCGCTAAACGATTAAGGAATGTTTTTCTTTCAAACTAGCGCTGCCATAAAAAAATTACATATATGCTTTGACAAACTCGTCCAGTTTAATTAAAATACTTACAATTTTCAATTTTGTAATTACTCAATTGCCATAAGAAATATACATCCCATGAAACTTTATCACTCCAGTTAAAGGTTTATAATTTTGTAAAGGTCATTATCGATTGTAATCTATTTTTTCTACGTAAAAATAAAAAAAATATATATTGAATTGAGAAAAGTTGTGAAAATGTTGTTTTTCTCTTATATAAATTATGCATTGCAAATTTATGAAATTAAAAAATTATGAAATAATGTACCTCTATTATTTTTCCCGATCCAAAAGTATTTTTATATAGGCGTGGTTAATGTTTTTAGAAACGATCATATTTGACCCTGTCGATTTCATACCTAAACATAAAGCCTGTGTCTTATCGAAGTTTGGGGTTCGGGACAGTCCGTCTCCGAAAGCGGAAGAATAAAGACGCAGAGCATCGAGTCGTCAAAATCTGTGAAGGAGACCACAGTCTTTGTTCTCTTTGAACACGGACGGTTCTTGTACGGTCGGTTTATAAACCCTCGAGTCTAGCCTTTGTGCGTTCGTGACCTAAAAAATACGGGCAAGTACACGATCTTTTTTATTCAAAGATTTCTTCGTGAAAACGCATTTGTCTCCATTTTCCTTATTCGATCGTAGAGCCATCTCGATCGAGTTCGCGAGTGTATTTTTTGTCGACGATTTCTCGAATAATCTTTTCCAAAAGAAAAAAGCTCTAACATTTTCGATTGTGTTGTGGAATATCTCGTCTACGCGTAAAATATATATTTCTTACGATTTTCTGGCTCGGAAATTATTAGAGGTTTTTTTTGACAGAGCGGCAAGCCGATTGCTTCGTAACGTAAAATATCCTCTAAATTCCAAGGTTATCGCGTAGCCGTGATTCCATCATGTGTGTGTGTGTTTTGATGTTATGACAAACTTGAAGATTAGGCTGCGTTTGGGAATTGGCTGACAGTACTGAAATCCTACCCCAATACCGGGAATACTGAGCGTATTGTCAGCTATAATTTCCGAAGGCAGTCACAGATTAATCGAAATCCAGTAAAAAAGATTTTCTTCGTAAAAGAGGGGCATTTCGGGACAAAGCGACAGTAATGAGAATTTTTCGAGGTTTTGAAAAAGTGTTCGTGTAAGATCTTTTTTTTTTAATCATATATTTATACGCAGTTTTCCAGAAATTGCAAACGAAATTTTATTTATAATTTTTTTTTTTTATTGATATTTATATGCAGTTTTCCAGATATTGCAAACGAAATTATATTTCGTTGGTAATTATTCTCCGTGTGTGTGAATTGAAAGTAGTTTTTTTTTCAATTTTTTAACCCTTCGTGTGTACACTATATTTTTAAGTACACGGTGTGTACACTGGGTCTTTAAGGGAACAGTCCGATTTTCAAGCTTTTCTAGACTTTCAGAA